>JAFBJW010009053.1:1202727-1236219 GCA_016785235.1 Pseudorhombus dupliciocellatus | reverse complement strand
GTGTGTGTGTGTGTGTGTGTGTGTGTGTGTGTGTGTGTCTCAGAGGCAACATGTACTTTGTGATCTTGTTGTCACCCTTAGGAGTTTATATCAGAACACACTAATTAGTATATGGAAAGTTGTTTGCCTGTCTCCTGGTGGAGACAAACAGTTCTTTTTTTTTTTTTTTTGTGATAAAGACCTGGTTCTGATTCCTGTCCTGTCTCCTCTCTCAGGACGAAAGATTATTCCTCTGACTGGTCAGATGAGGAGACTCCTAAGAAGGCGCTGGCAGTGAACGGTGTCGGGGTGGGGGAGGAGGACGAGGAGGAGCAGGTAGAGGGGGTGCGAGTCAGAGCGCTCTATGATTACATGGGCCAGGAGGCCGATGAGCTCAGCTTTAAAGCAGGTATTAACCCTTACTAATGCTGCTAGATGGGGGGGCATCACAGGGGGGGGAGGCGTTACTGTTGTTTCATGAAATGTGCAAAAATAAGATGACCATGACCATTTTAAAAATGAATATAAATGATTTTGTTGTTTTTATAGTCGATATTATAATATTGAAGAGATAAATAGATTTGTATGTGCACACACTGTGAGAACAATTAATGTGGAGATAATCAAAATATAAAACTGTACCAGCTCCCACTTATCCGCAGACTGCAGCTTCTAATAAATCAACTCATTATAACACAACTGTATGAACGACAGTGAGAGTGAGTTTAAACGGGACAGAAACTTTTCGGAATCTAAAAAACACAATTTAGCCTTTGAATCAGCTGCTCAGACTCTTTGCACATTTTATGAAATACAGAAATTATGGGTAAAATAAATGTTTATATTTCAGAGCCTGAAACTGGGTTGGTGTCTTGGGTCACCTGTGATGCTTTGTCCTCACACACACACACACACCCACCCATGTCGAACACATCATTTGTGTTGTTTATTGTTCATGATCACACATTATTGCCCCTCAGTCTGCGTGTTGTTCTCTGGAAGCATGTGAATGTGTTTTAATGCTTCATCTGAGTCACAGTAAAACCTTGTTAAAGACAAATCATGATTTGTGAATATGGGCTACACAAATAAAATTTAATCAAGAGGTTTATCAGCTTTTATAAAATAATCAGTCGTTAAGAAAAAGCTTCAGCCGGATGAATCAACATCAAACATCGTGAAAACTAAAGCGGATGATCTTTTTCTGCCTCTTAAAATATATTTAAACATATGCAGCATGTTTATTTCTGTGACCTCAGTTGAATCATCACTGCAGCAGATTCACATCTACAGTTACTGACCACATGAGAATATTATATACAATATTGTATCTCCATGCATGACGTGTGCAGCTGTGACAGGATGATCATTTAAAATAAAAGCACCTCTAAGACTATTTTAAAATGTTTAACTGACAAACTGGAGGCCTATGCTTTTATTTTGATGATATAACATTCAGTTTCTCTGATGTTGGAAGTCAAGAAGTCAGAATGTTCAGTTGTTCCTGTGGTTTCGCTTGATGAGTGAAGGTGTTTGGATGCAGTGTGTGGTTCACTAACCCACATCATGACCTTCTGTTTTTATGTGTATTTATCCAGGATTTTAAATATGGTGTGTGAGGACTCAGTTCTCATCAGGAGGGAACAGTTGACCTTGGTTAAACTGCCCGTTCTGTTTGGTGGTTAAATCCTGACCAGGTTCAGTCGGTCCCCTGCAGGGGGGCGTCCTTCATGGGGGTGTTAGAAGGAGACAGAGCTGATCGGACCTGATGGGACCTGAAAGGGCCTGATGGTACCACATAGGGAGAGACGTCAGTTTGGAAAAACTTAACTGAGCTAAGCTTGAATCAGGATTATGCAGAGGGGGCCCAGGGTTCAAATTTAGTGTTTACCCTCAGTTTACACGAGACCACTTTCTCATCCAGGGGAGATTTACGGAACATACTTTAGAAAGGACACTGTCAGACATATTGACAATGCATTCATGTGAAACTTTGAAATTTGATAAAACAATAAACAAGCTGCCTCTCCATCATTAAAGCATCTTGTACCAGTTTAACATTTTTCAGCAGTACTCTTCGCATTTCCATGCTTTTATTTTGAAACCCCTAACAGGAAAGTGACTCTGCTTCCTGTTCCAGGTGAGGAGCTGCTGAAGCTGAGCGATGAGGACGAGCAAGGCTGGTGTAAAGGACAGCTGAGCGGCGGCCGGGTCGGCCTCTACCCCGCCAACTATGTCCAGGTAGCATCTTGATGGGCCGCCCCCTCCAATCCATCAGCCAATGGTACAACTACACTAAAGATGCCAGGACCAATGGGAAGCTGTTAGTGCTGACACGGAGACACGCCACCTCTGTGGTTACTGACTGTACAACACTTGTTTTCTTTAATTTGAGCTTTTGAAGATTGACAAAGAAGAGTTTTGATCAAAGACACATTTCTGGAAAACTGCAAAACGAGCAATCTTTGATCCTTCACTTCCATCATTCATGAATTATCCTTATTATTATTATTATTATTATTATTATTATTATCCTTATCAACAACATCAAAACAAACACCAAAGAAATGTAAAAGTAATCAGGAAATTGATTCCATAGAGAATGAGAATATGTATCACGTTAAATCTGGTTTATTTAATCTGGACAAAATTAACATTTGAACTGGACTGAAAGACAGAACCGGGCTAATGGTTTCCAGTATAGACTGAAAATAAAGACGGACAATGGGCTTCAACTTCCTCTTCGGATGAGAACACGTGTCACTTCACTGTGATCAGGGGACTGAGCTACGATATCAAGATGAATGTGTTTGGTTCATGTCCGTTCTGTGACATGACCTACACTGCAGCCAGCCACTAGGGGGCCATCCAGATGTTTTTGCTTTACTTCTGTCATCAACCTTTATTTACAGTCGCTGGATTCTGTTCTTTATGCCAGGTTTGGTATTTTCACCGTTAATGAACTAATCAAGGAAGGACAAATGCAAAGTTTGAAAACCCAAACATTTTGCGCAGTCTTCAAATCTGTCTTTCAAGTTTCTCTGATCCAGGATCTATGCAGAAGAACTTTCGTCTGCTCCTCTTCCTTGTCTCCTCTGCTCGGCCGTGACGTGGCGGCTGCTGCTTGAATCGACAAAGAAAAGACTCAGTGCCTCCGTCGATGAGAGTTTGAAATGTGCAGCGCCGCCCTGCTGTCTGACTGAGGAATTACAGCCGTCAGCTGATGACCTCCAGTTTGATCCCAGTAGAAACCAGTAGGCAGCACCCGATCCTGTCCCCTTTGTAACAGTTTGCTTTGGTTTATTTCATAGTTGTATTATTTTGGTGTTACACTGAATTCACTGTCTGCGCTCCCCCTCTGGTCGTCTCTCACCGTCATAGCTGCTCATATCAACTCTGATGATCTTCACCCCTGCTGGTGACATTTTTTTTTTTTTTTTAAGAATAGCATTTTTACAGTTGACTTAATGACTTTCTAATTTGTTCCTTCTTTCTAATTTAGTCTCGGTTCTTTGTTTTAACTGGACCCACCCGTGCAGGGGCGTAACCAGAGCGCTAGATTCATCTTTTTACCTGTGAAAGGACGTTTCTGTTTCTGTTGCTTTAATTGATTTTTTTTTCCCCGTGCTGAGGTCGTGAAGCACAAACTTGTACCTCAGACGTCTGAAACAAGTGAAAATGTCTTTGTCTGGTTTTGGATGTTCCTGTTTGTGGGTTTGTGTGTGTGTCAGGGAGAGCCTCCTGTCTGCTGATCTGAGAACTGCTAAGTTAACCCATGTAGACGTCTGAATAACAAGAGATACAATAGAGACTTTAATGCTGCTGCTCCACTTCATGCTTTTTTCTTTCCAGAGTCTTGTACAGTTTATAAAACGGGAAGTAACAATAAAGAGCTTTCCGCACGTGGAAGACTGTCACCCTGTTTTCATTCAGTCATTATAAGCACACACGGATGTAGTGCACAAGCTCCGGGAAGGTAGACGACCGATTTTAGGCTGCCTTGGTTCTGAAGATAAGATTTCCACTTTGTTTCTTTTTATGAGAAACACAATTTGCATTTAAATTCATTTTGATGGGGTAGTTTCACTTTTCACTGTCTTTCACAGCCTCTTGTTTTCTTTTTATCTACTTTGTGTGTAACAGATCATCAGACGTGACATCCGTGGCAGATTAGAAAACTGCTTCCAGTACATGTGAAGCTTGTTAGAAGGAGGTAGACTGAGATCTTGAGGCTTGGAGAAATGTAAACAAATATTTTTGGGTCCGATTCAAATGAGTGAATTGAACAGTCCTGTTTAGAAGACAGTGGCTGATCGCTGTTGTAGTTTGTTTTCCAACATGTTCCGCTCAGTGCTGACGGGAACATTCCCAGGGTTGATGTCTCTGCATCAGGACCTGAACTTGTGTTTCTTATTAAATTGACTCATGTGGAGGCAGAAATATGAAAATCTGGAGAGATTTTATTAAATTGAATCAAATTATTTGTACAGCAAAATCAAAAGTCACAATGATTCTGTTACATTTTCATATTAACATGGCAAAATTTCAAAAGGAAAAAAAACCTGCATGTGATAAAGTTTGCACATGTTGCGACTTGTGCACAAAACTGATGATGATGATGCTGTTAAACCTCTCTGATCCGACATCTGACGCTGCCTCCCCTTCAGGGATGGAACGTCTCTTCAGTTAAAATCTTTTCATAACTTCTCACATGCTGTTCCCTCTTCTCCTGAATCTGTTTTGAATCGCTCACACATTGATGTCAAACTAAAAGCTGCAGAAGAAAATGCTGCAAAACATTTTTTAAGAAATCTTTTCACAGATGGATGAGCTGACGTTGGCGAACAAAGGCAACGGACCCTTCACTGCTCTGCAGAGGTGATGTACATCAAAAAGTGCAAGAATCAATATTCATCACTTTGAAATAATTTTTGCATCTCTTTTGTTCAATTCGAACTCTTTCAGAATTTATTTGAAATTTTAAAAGTGGTTCAGGGGGTATTTGTTTCAGTGTCGGCACAAACGTTATCAGGCGTGTGGAGAGAAACCCTAAATCCTGAGTCGTTACAACTTTGGATCAAAAAAACAAAAAAAGGTGCAGAATATTCCAGTTTCATTGTGGCCCCTCAGGCCCCAAACTGTGACAGACGTTTGTTTGCAGTTGTGCGTTTCTTTGCATCATATTGGTTCATGTTTTAGTCATTTTAGCTGTAAAGTGGTTGTTCAGGACTGTGTTGTGCGGTCATCACAAGGGGCGGCGTTTTAACAGCGATGCCACAGCTGAAGATACAAATGATGGGAAATACGTTAGGAATAGGAAGAACCTCCTTTGCAGAGAATCAGCTGTTTTCCTCTCAATTAAGTCTGAATTAATGTTTAAAGCCTCTTCGTGTTTTGTGACAGCTTGAAACCAGAACAGGAAACAGGACGGGACTAATTTCCCAGAGGGAAATTTGCCTGAGGGGAAGCTTTTGGATGGGTCGTCAGCTCAGTGCAGGTTTCACTAACGTGTCACACATCGCTGCAGAAATGGTCGTATAAAAAAATAACTTCCTATGCAGAGAATCAGCCGTTGACGTCACGACGCCTCTCGTTAAAGTTCATTAAAGGCAAACGAGAACAGGAACGTGGGCGGAGCTACTCTTTGTTCTTGACTGCTGAAACCACCACTTTCAAATCTCCCAACAATAAACTGTATCATTAATCCACAATAAATAAGGCATAAAATAAAAAAAGTGCAATGATTTTAATTAGCGTTTAAATGGCGTTTTGAAACAAATGTGCACACAACATTCCCAATGACCTTCGTGTTCAGTCAGGGAGTTTTTCAGTAGCGAGTGACAAGGGTCCCAACGCAGAGTCGCACCCGGGGACACGCTGCTGCGCAGGACCTAAGAGGACGTCATGAGAAATGTTTCTAGGCAACGGGAGCGTCTTGGAATTCTCGAAATCTTCTCTTCCCACGAGATTCCAAGTTGCTCCGTGTGTGATTCAAGCAGCCGCAGTCTTTTTTTCTTTTCTTTTTTTTTTTTTTTTTAGAAATAAATGACTTCCTGTTGCTCCACATGCTCCGGGCTCCTCGAAACACCACAAAAAGCATCAGGACTAAACGGGTGGAAAGTCAGAAGCAGCCGTCACATCAGGAACTTAGAGGAAGCTGGGCGACTTCACACCCGAAGCCCAGACAACATCCTCGGGGACACAGATCCGTTTGGGCGGCAGGTCAAAGAGTCAGTGCTCTCCTGTTGTTCAGAGACTACCAAATAAAGATGAAGGATTTTCAAGAGCGGTGGGAAAAGTTTTGCATTTGATGCAAATCTGCAGCAGCAGCCAAACAATGAGTTCTAAACCAAGGACGGGATCCAGATGTGACCACTGGCGTTGGCACTGTGCAGACTGGCTGGTTACAGATTGGGCATCTGAGAGAGGAGGAAGGGGAAGAAGAGGAGGCGGGGGAGGAGGAGGGGGGTACAGGACGATGCGAGGAGTGAGTCCTTTCTTTGTCTCTACCGATCCTTCAGTTCTCTCGTCACTCGCTTTGTGATGCGACCGCACAGCAGCCCCACCATGAAGAGGATGCACAGGCTCAGTGCGATCATGAGCAGGATGTAGTTCTTAGAGGGCGACGTCATCACCTGCACAGCCAGGTCTGAGAAGCTCTCTGCTGGCGCCACCTGCAGGCCACGGGGACAGGTACAGTGTGACAACTTGAACTTTTAAAAAAAATGTTGTGGTTCTAAAATTTAAGAATGGATTTTTTGAAGCTCTGCGTTTTACCCTTGCAGCGTAGCTCCACATGTCAATTCGGTCTTGAAGTCTTTTCTTACACTCGGGCTGAAGACGGATTCTTTTGTCCTGCAGCGCCTCCATCAGACACGACATCTCTGCAGGAGGAGAGACGGCGACACGTTAATGACATTCAAGAAAACAAGATTTATGGTTTTACTTTTCCCTGAAGCGCATGCGTTGTAGTAGTTCTGTATAAGTTCAAAATAATAAGGTGAAAGGACGCACGTCGTCCTCGGCCGGGTGTGATGGCAGCGCAGTGGTGTTTGAGGTCCAGGGCGCAGGCGGTGTGAAGGACGGGGTCCACAAAGATGTCCGCCTTACTCTCCTTCAGCATGTTCAGGACTTCCTGTGCAGAGGACGAACACAGACACTGAATCTATGAAGCGTCGTCACTGACCCTTAGCTGCATTATCACATCATTTTTTTTTACCTTTTTACAGGCATCCTGTTTGATTTTCAGCAGATTAAATTTCAGACACTCTTCCACCTGACCAGTCTGCTCCTGAGCTGCTGCCTCCTCCACACACAGCCTGGAGATCTGGAGGAGGAGGAGGAGGAGAGAAAGGTAAGGAAACATTTTCAGTAAAATGAACTTCCACTGTGGAAGAGTTTCAGCTGAGACCGTTGGAGGGAGAGAGTTTGTGCGTTTACCTCGTCTGAGCAGTGCATCTGCAGCTGCGGGTCCAGTCTGTAGTCCAGAGCCGACTCCTGCAGGATCACCCGGATCTGGTCCTCACAGTCTGAAGACAACCTCTGAACCAAAACACAAACAACACGTTTCATCTCTACTGGTCCTGGTCTCTACTGGCTCCTGGCGTTTCAAGGCTTAATGTGATGTTGCGTCTGATTGTGGTCGAACCTGGTCGGCGTATTTGAGTTTGAGGCAGGCGATGACCTGACCCTCCAGCTCGTTGTCCTCGGTCACCTTGTTCAGGATGGGCTGGCAGAACTTTGGGATGTCTGCTCGGCAGGCTTTCCTCAGCACCGGGTTCAACCTGTAGTCTGGAGGAGGAGGAGGAGGAGGATGAAGGTGTGTGAGACAGACTCATCTAATCCTCTTTCAGATGCCTCAGTGATGTGTGTGTGTACCTGTGTTCTGTGTGATCTGTCTCTTGGTGATCATCTGTTTACACTTTGGATCCATCAGCTCGCTGTTCTTGTTCTGTTTCAGACACTGGAGAATGTTCCTGGCGTCGGCGTCGGTGCAGAACCGCTGCAGGGAGAGTTTGTACTTCAGTCACGAACCAAACTACTCGGGGGATCGATTTTAGGTCACACTGTGAAACTTTCAGTTACAGTGCAGCAGCCTCATCATGATGTTGTACCACATCCTCCTCACCTTGATCATCTGCTTGCAGACCCTCATCAGCTGGTAGTCGAGCTCGGGGTCGCTCATCTCGCCCTCCTGCAGCCTGAAGATCCGCTGGTGACAGCGCGGACTGAGCTGCTTCTTCTGCTCCTTCAGACACTCGATCATCTGCGGGGGAGGGGGAGGAGCAACGTGGAGCGGAGCAGAGGAGAGGAGGGAGAGAAAGGTCAGACAAACTAAAAGAGAGAGCACAGAGAGCGGGCGACGGAGAGGAAGGGACAGAGGACGTGTCTCACCTGAGCGTTACCAAAGTTCACGTTGGGACAAAGTCGGCTGATGTCAGATCGACACGGCTCATACAAGTCTGGGTCCAACCGGATGTCCTCCGACTGAGAGGACAGAGGAAAGACTATCGTACAGGCAGCATCTACATTATCTAAATGTTTCAGCTATTGTTGAAACCAAACCATCTACCATCTCCAGCTCCTCCACCCGCAGCTGCTTGCGACACTTGAGAGAAACCCTCTGGTCCCTGGCGTCCTGCAGCGTGTCGTTCCTCACTGTGGTGCTCAGACAGATGACCACATCCACCCTGCGGGGGGAGGGAGCAGACTGTTCACCAAGTCACAAGGCATTCAACACGAATGTATGTTGAAATGGAAACCTGAACTCACTTTTTCTTGATGTTGGGACACAGATGCAGAACGTCCTCCTTGCAGGACATCTTGAACTTGTAGGAGAACCGGAAATCCTTCATTTGAATCTGAACGTTGAGCAGAGGCAGAGAGAAATGAAGGTTTTGCTTCAGAGCAGATTAAAATGACCACTCACCCGAACCCTAGATGCTATAAAAGCGTTTCACAAATCAGTGTTTGTGTTGCCGTGGTAACTGACCAGCTGGAAGTGCGTAACGCCGACCGAGCACTTGTCGTTCATCTCTTTCTGGTGTTTGTTCTGAACCAGACACTCCATCAGGTCGCCTGTGTCGATCTGGTTATCAGCCACGTCCTACGACACACGGCACACACAGATTAACAACATATTACTGTTGAGCAGCTGTTTGCCTATTTCCTATTTAGTCAAGTGTGTGTGTGTGTGTGTGTGTGTGTGCTCACGTGGCAGTGGGCCTGGATGAGTGGTTCACAGGCTCTGATGAGCAGAGCATCAATCTGGATGTCCTGCAGCAAATAGAGAGAAAGAGTCAGAGACAGGAAGTCAAAACACAAGATTCTTTGCCTCATGACACAAAACCTTGTTCCAGAAACTCAACCATGGCAGTGAATCATGGTGATCCTATATATAGGGCCGGGGCTTTGGTTTCTTCTGCTTTCTTTTCTTGTATCTGTTGTTTTTAGCTTCTGTGACGCACTTTGCACGAAAAGTGCCATACAAATATAATTTGATTTGACAGTTTATTCTGGCTTCAGCTCGTGTCAACATCATGAAGAGCATCTCTCGCCTCTGACTCCAGCTCAGTCAGGTTTCCCACGACGTCCCTGCAGGCAGAGACCAGGTCCTCCAGATGATCCTGCAGACACTCCAGCTCCTGAACACACACACACACACGCACATTTATTTGCTTGACTCACTGAACCAACAGGAAACAGCAGCAGCAGCAGCAGCCACTGATGCTCTCACCTGTCCGGTGTCCGTCTTGTCGCTGCACCACTTCCCGAGGTCAGCCATGCAGCGTTTCTGAAGCTCCGGGTCCAACTTCACATCCAGCGCCCTCTGGTGGAGAATCCTGTGAACCTCCACCTTACAGTCTCGAGACAACTGCGCGCACACACACACACACACACACCAGTAAGTGTTATTATATATCATATTATTTGATTGCTATAACCATGCGTTAATATGTCAAAGTGAATTTTTTAATCGTCTTCAGATGTCTGCGTTTAATGGTCACGGCTACTTTTCATGTATTCCTGATGTTCAGTCTGTCAATAATTCAATTAATGAATTCATGATTTGAAAAATATCCCCATAACCAGTATTCATCTACAGATGCAACAGAGCAGATACAGTCACCTCACTTCAGATTAAGTGCCAATACAGCCCTGCAAGATCCCTAAAAACAAAAGCATGAATGACAAAATGATTGTTCAAAATCAAATCCGCTCTAACTCCAATTACAAAGAAAAATGAAAGCTCATTTGTTTGCATGGACAAATTCGATTTGTTAAGAATCACTAATCTGGTGATCTACAGCATTTTTTTTTTTACAGTGGATTAACCACTAGGATCAAATCGTAAATTTCAACCCTTCACCAGGATCAATGCTGATTGATTCAGGTCAACTCACCTGGTTAGGATTTACCTGTTAAATTTAAAAACATCAAGCGTTACACCTGCACATCCGGCGCGTACACGCAGCAGAACTAATGGTACTCAAACAGAGTTCCTGTCGTCAGTTCCTACCCGCCGTCCCTGCTCCTCGGTGCGGTAGGCATGACGGTACAGGCACGAGAAGACGGCGCCCAAGGGCATCTGGTCACTGGTCTCATTCCAGCTGAGGGTGTGGCAGAGGCGGGCGGCGTCACCCTGACACTTCTTGTACAGGATGGGGTCCAGTCTGCGAGAGGGAGGGAGGAATATTACACCTGTTTGATTTAAGGGTTAGTATACGTAGTTGTACGGTTCAGTTGGTAAAATCAAGCCATGGGAGGACAAATGAAATAAAGTACCGGACAAAGTGAGTGTGGACGAGCAAATCTAACAGTGCACTCACTTCCAGTCTCTGGATATGAAATACTGCAGCTCCAACAGCCGCTGTTCACAGTCCTCCACCATCTTCTCAGTGTACAGGTGCTCCATCAGACAGGACAGGATCCTACACACACACATTCATTCCAGAAATTGTCATTTCATTCATGTTGCAGTGATACTGGATGAGGAGAGTCTGAAACCAGCTCACATGGGGTCTCCGGTGCGGATGTGTTTGCAGGCGGTCTGGATCACGGACTCGCAGGCCTCGTTGAGCGCACGGTCGATCCTGTAGTCTGCTCCAGGATCTGCAGACTGGATCAGAGTCTGCAGCTGCAGCAAAGAATCAGAGTCCATTTTCAATTCATCGATCCTCTTTTTTCTTTTTTAATGTGTCACGGCTGTGGTCTTACTGCGCTCTGGCAGACGGCGTCGACGGTGGTGGTGCTGCGGTCGCCGCGTCCGATTCTCATCAGGCAGTGCAGCGTGCGCCCTTTGCGGTGCAGCCCGGAGCAGTGAGCCTCGATCTCTTTCCGGCAGTGGAGCACGATCTCCGGACTCAAAGAGAAATCCTCCATCAGCATCCGCCGGTAGTCCACCATCTCACCCTGACACTCGCCGCTGACCGTACGACCTGGAGGGCACCGGGTCACAGTTAAACCAGACTCCACTGAAAACACACCGGCTGCTCTTTGGGCTCAAGGCGCTCCGGGCTCACCGCGGTGGACGGCGGCCTCCAGGCACAGCAGCAGGTACGACAGCCGGGCCTCGCGGGCCCGCGGCAGGTTGGTGTCCAGGCTGCAGTGCTGCTTCCTCAGGTCCAGCTTACAGGCTTTGGCCAGCGAGTAGCTGACCCTGTAGTCCTGAGAGATCAGCTTCTGACGGGTGGTCAGAGCATCGCGGCACTTGGGAGGGAAAAGGAGAAGAGCGAGGTGAACGTGAGTAAGAACAGTTTGTCAGGTCACGGGTCGATGAAAGTCTGTCGCACCTTGTCTGACATGGCGTCTTCAAACTTGTGGTTGAACAGACACTTGTAGACTTTTCCTTCTCCAGCCTGAGTCTGTGCAGAGTGGAAGAGAAGAGGAGGACGGTTTGAGGTAGTACACGTTTACAACACTGTGAGGAGATGACGCTGATCAACATGCGACTTACGTTCTGACAGAATCTCTCTCGGTCGTCTCGACAGGAGAAGTAAAGATGCCGGTCGAGGTGGAAGTCGTCGGACGACAGCTCCGCCACCCGCAGGATCGCCCTCTGACACTCCTCTTTGATTCGATGGGCATCGTCCTGCTGCTCCGCCTCCCGCACCAAGGCCTTCTCCAGACAGGCAATCACCTCCCCCTGGGAGTGCACGTCCTGATGAGGAGGAGCGGTGAGAAAGCGGACGAAGGCATGAGATCAGTGTTGAACCTGTCCTCTCCAGAACCTCAGTCCCACACGCCGCTCCCACCTTGTGTCCTACGGTGATGCTGCCGCATCGCAGGCTGTTGATGTCCTCTTTACATTTGTCCATGAAGCCACAGATGAGTCGGAAGTTGCTGAAGATGATGCCGGTCATCTTGGTGATGTACTGGTTACACTGGTACTCGCTGATGTTGCCACGGTGATCCACCAGGCAGGACACCAGGTAGCCCCTCCCTCGCTCCTCCTCGTTACACTCCTTCAGCTGAAGGTGCGGGACATGTGACGGAGGATAGAAAAACTCAAAGGTGACTTTCAAGTCTCTTTCAAGGTTCAGATTCTTGTCTCAGATCTTTCCTGAGTCCAGACTCACCTCAGCGATTGTGCTCTTACAGACCTCGGTGGCAACCGACTCAAACTTCGGGTCTGTGGTCAGGTTGAGCTTGTAGTTCCACAGGAGCTGGAGAGAAAACCAAATGAAACTGAATTGAAGTTATACAATAGAAAAAGACATGTGGCACTTTTTTGCATTGTAACTTATTTTCCTTCATGGGTCTTGATGGTAAAATCTGATTCAGGGGACTGTAGGGTATTTGCCGAGGTATAGGCCTTAAGTAAGTACCATGACTGTGACACGTTGTTATTCCCCATGGGAGAAACACACTTTTTCAGTTGCTCAAAACAATTGAAGTAAAATAAAAACTACTTTAAAATACTACACACACAAAAGAAATAGTACAGATGGTTACAGATGGATTTTCTTTTCTAAATCTGTCTCGTTTGTTCTCTCTTCGTCTCTCTGCCTTTTTATTTACGTGTCTATTGTTTTGCTGTCAGCAGGGCTCCAGCTGCAGCAGCCACAGATAACAGTCAGTCCGCCCAGAAAATAACACCAAGACGAGAGTGAGTGAGTGAGAGAGTGTGTGTGTGTGTGTGTTGTTGATTGCAGCCACAGCTTTCCGGCGCTGCAATAAAAGGTCCATTAACCTTTTGGCATTTGAAAGACCTGTCTGCTGTTTACTGCTGTGGACTCTGGACACTGCTGCTTTATTATCCAGACACTGATACGAGCTTTACGAACGTCTCACTGAAGAAAAGAGGACAAACACCGGACTGAATGTCAGAGGGTGATGAAGTTTGTGAAGGTCGTCTGCGACCGAGTTACACTTGAGGAGACATTTCCCCCAGTGACTATTTACAGTCACTGTGTGCATGTGCGTGTGGGGAGGGGGGGTGGAGGTACTTACATGATTACAGTCGGGAGCAAGCTCACTTTCCTACACAGAGACAGACAAAATCAGAAATCAGTTATTATCTGCAAAATGAATCAATATTAATCATACTGGAAGTATTCTTAGAGACAAACATTTCCATCCTGTCTAAAAAGCTAATTTCCTGTTTGTCAAAAAATATTTGTTTGTGCTGCAGTCAGCGGGTGATTCCTCTGACTGTGAACTTCACAGTGGTTTCATCAGTGCTCAGAGTCTGTGTTTAAAGTGGAAGTGATGCAGCTTCTCTGTTTCCTGGCAGACAGCAGGGTGCAGCGGCTGCCGCCAGCTCTTTCTGACAGCGGGGTTTCCAGGTTTGTTCTGAGCAGAGGCCAAAACCCCAAACAAGTTCTCTGCAGCTGATTCTGAACTGAGGTGCTGCAGAGACGGACAAAATAAATCGCTTAAAAATAACCTTACACCCATAAACCTACCGTTTGTGGGAGGATTAAATACAGATACATAAAATATATGCTAAAACATCTCACTAACTCTACCTTTAAAGAACTAGAATATCTGCTCAGCTACATGAGCGTGGCGGGACGACGACAGTGGTTTGACAAGAACAAAGCAGCAGCAGCGCTTCACTGCACTGTCGACTCTAAACATGGGCAGACTTTATTCTTACAGCCCGACAGCAAAGCGTCATGAACGCTCCAGATGTTGACTCCGCTCTGCCCCACCGGAACATCTCCTCAAAGCTCCTTCTCGCTTTATTCACTGTCGTCTCCGCTAAACGTTTCAAAGGCAGAGCAGCAGGCGTGATGAGGATACACAGGCTCCGCGGCCTCGGAGATTAAAAACTTCCCATTAGCAAGACAACGACTTATTAATTAATGAAGAGCAGCAGCACTCACATCAAAGAGCTTTGAAACAAGAGCGCATTAATCAAGTAGACAGAAGTAACAGAGGCTAATTGTGTGTGGGGTGGAGGGAATGTGACAAGTCTTTGTTTATGTTGCTGCAAACCTGGCAGCGAATACGATGCTCGGCACTAAATGTTCTCAGTGTGAAACTGACCTCTTCACGTCCGCGCAGACAAAAGCTTCCCTGTCACAAATGTGTTGCAGCTCTGCAGCCCCACATTGTACCACGGCTCTTTCTTCTGAGAATAATGAGGATTCAAATGACATCGTCATCTCGTGACCATCCTGTCAGCCCCTGCAACCCCCCCCCCCCCCCCCCCCGTGGCCCTGCCCCCCCTTGCACCCCCCCCCCCCCCCCCAAACGTGGCCAGAGTCAGTCCCCATAAGAGCACGCGTTAATGGTTTCAAAAACCACCTCATCCCAACGACAGGAGGCTGAAACTGCCTCACAACAACAGTGTCCTCCACCCTGTCCATCCACAGTCAGCGAGAGTCCGACTGTGACAGCAGGCCTGTGTGTGACTCTCTGAGCCCGGTGCCGTTTGTTGTTTTTCTCCCAGACGTCGATCAAGTGTCACATTTCAATGCTTAGAACGCCACAAATAAACTCTGCGACGCTGCACTGTAAACACACTGGGCTGTGTGTGCATGCGTGCGTTCTGGGACAGCGGGGGCGTTATAAAGAAGGCATTTAGTTGTGATGGAAGTTATAGTAAGAGACTGGTGAATGTGTCAATGATTGTCCTTCCAGCTATAGAGAAACTCTCATGTCACTGTGTCTGTCTTGGAGATTTGTGTGTGTGTCTCTTGGGGGTGTGTCTCTCTGTGGAGAGGAGGCAGATTTATAGGAGCCATTTACCTCTTCAGGAGGACACAGCTGTTATTGAGCTGAAGCGATGTAATTATCTCAGTAAAGAGGGCATCGCTCAGAGCTGGTGTGTGTGTGTGAGTGTGTGTGTTAGTGTGCAGGGAATTGTCGACGTCAGCATGGAAGATAATAGAGGATGATGTTAACATAGTGCGGGGGCAAAAAGGGGTAAACACAATGGAAAGTCTGAAATTATACCGGGACACAACCCTTCTCCTGTTAACCCGTCTGAGCGATTCACCAAAATAAAAGAACTCAGATGAATCTCTGTGTGTATGTGCACACGTAAAACATTTAAGGAAATCACCTGACAGCCGGATGGTTACATGCACACATACTGGTTGATGATTACTTGCCTGAGCCTTGACCGCTGGTTGTGTGCGGGGGTGCGGCACTGGTCAAAGAAGATTTGCAAAATATTTTTTGTCGCGTGTTAGAAACCTACACACCCACTCGCTCGCTGTCCCTCACATTGTCCTGCTGTATTCACTGGGCTGCAGGCAAAGATCCAGAACATGTCCGGAGCAGCTGACTCACAGATACACATGTTAGAACTTCAGTGCAGGACTGAACGCAGCTTCAGTGGATGTCACAGTGGGGTGCTGAACAGCAACCACGGGAGTCTGGGGTCCTCAGCAGGACAGGTGGGGGAGTTCAGGGCCCCTTTATTGATCTATGCCCTCAGGGACCCTTAGTCTCATAATCTCACAGTGTCTAAGTGGCAGCAAACAGACAGAGGGATTAAGAAACTCAGAACACTCAAATTCACAAGACTCCACAATCAAACACCCTGTCTGTACAACCAGACATTTAAAATACAACAACACGGTTGCTTTAAAACCTGCAGTCAGTTGACGACTCAGTCATTTGATTACTAATAGTTATTTGTTAATAAGCATGAATTCGTAGGTTAACTTTAACAGATTTCAAGCCCTAACGGGTACTGACTGACGCATGTGACTCTGGGCGTTGTATATTACGCAATTAAAGACTAAAATTATTATTTATTTGATCTCATCTTATCATAGACATATTTGCAAATGATCTTAAGTGTGCGTGTGTCAGGTGTGCGTGCATGTTTACACCTGTATCCGCTTTAACCCACCGGGGCGTCACGCCCAGTCGCTGCCCCGTCAGCTCTTCCGGGGAGCGCAGTGGGACTCCCCGGCCCTCCGCTTACCTCTCTGCGGTCCTGCAGACACTCCAGCACGGCCAGGTTGTTGGTCCAGGTGTGTTTGGGGCAGAAGCGGCTCAGGTCCTCCCGGCAGGCCTCTTCCTCCGACAGCTTCCACCCGCTCGCCCTTCGAGGCTGCGAGGCCCCGGCGGCGGCAGGTGCATCCTTGACAGGAGGGTCGGCGGCTCTGAGGACCAGAGAGTTGGGCGGGTCCGCCGGGCCGCTGGCAGCCTTCAGGCTGAGGACGGAGCCGGACCCGCAGAGACACAGGAGCAGAAAGAGCCGCAGCTGGAGGCGACCGTCCGCCGCCATCTTCACTTCACTGTTAACAACAGTGACCACAGAACCCCACTTCCGGCCACAGACTTCACAATAAAACTCACCCAAACGTACAACTTCCCTTTTTCTTTTATAAAATAAAAGCATTAGTTTGACACTCCAAACAGCAGGGGGCAGTGGTGACACATCCAGGACCTCAGGCTGCCGGTTCAACCCGGAGCAGAAGAAGAGGGTCACATGACGCCTGGTGGACCAGAAGTGAAGCGACGCCAGGAAGCTTCTCTTTATTTACATTTATCTACACGTCTAGCTGCGAATTAAATCCCTGTGGAGGAAGAGGAGACGCTTCACTTCGCCGCCGGTTCCCACACGAAGAGACAAAATGACAGCGTCGGTGTTTTTCGGCTGCACCTTCATCGCCTTCGGCCCCGCCATCGCTCTGTTCCTCTTCACCATCGCCCGGGAGCCGCTCAGGGTCATTTTCCTCATCGCTGGGTGAGAGTCGGAACTTTAATTCACCAGGAGAGAACCGGGGAGAACTTACCTCCATCACAGACGAGTCAGACCGGATCTGTCTGCCCGTTTAGTTCCGACACAAAGCTCGAGACTTAGCTCCGCGAGCTCGATAGCTAGCACCCATCAATGTTAGCGTGCTAACTTTTGCGTTACTTCCATTGTGCGACCTGCAGTTATCGTTAGCTTGGGTTTATCGCCTTTATTAATTCATCCTATAGAATAAGTAACACGGCCAGAGGCTACAACAATAAGTGCTGCAGTAAATGTGGCATTGTGGTATTCGTACACTCAAAAAGTAAATTTAAACATGGCCGATGACCAGAAATGCATACACGTTCTCTGGATTCAGGATTGCAATTAATAAACACATCAAAACCACAATGGAATTACTTGACCCGTAAGTCAAAAACTTAAGCTGTCGTTATTGACTTAATTCCCCCTAATTTATTATTATGCTCATTTAATTGTAGCTTGAATGGGACTGAGCGAATCCTCTTAACTTCTAATGTTGAGTTTAAAAATCTGAGAAGGTGCTTGTGAATAAGAAGACACGTCTAGTGTTGTCTCTAACTTCAAAGACTGAAATTTCAGAATTGTCGCATCATTTTTAAAAATTTGTTGAGACAGCAAGGCAGCATTTCTGTATCCACATTCACTTCATCTGGGTTAAAACAATCATAAAGAAATCACCACAGAAACAACACAGCAACATCTGGAAGTATGAGTAGAACAGATCATGGGACTGAATATCTTCACAATATCCTGATGTGGTACATATAATGCCATACCCACCTATTGCTGAGCATTTCAGTGATAATGAAATGTTTATTTTTGTCCCGACAGAGCTTTCTTCTGGCTGGTGTCTCTGCTGCTCTCTTCTCTGGTCTGGTTCATCTCAGTCCAGATCAGTAACAAGGAAAGTGCAGCGCAGCAGAAAGGTCTCCTCATCTTCGGCGTGGTGCTGTCCGTCCTGCTGCAGGAAACCTTCCGCTTCGGTTACTACAAGCTGCTGAAGTGAGTCACTGCCACTGTGTTCACATCCGTGATGCATTTTAACACACAACACAAACTGAAGCTGAAACATTTTACCACAGTCAGACAGGATCACAATTTCACGTAAAAAACATATGATCATAGTCATCTCTATATAGCACTTCCAATCATTGACATACGTATTTACTGTTTGTGCTGTTGTTTACTGCACAACTAATGCGTGTGTGTGTTATCCTGCAGGAAAGCAAACGAAGGCCTCCTCGCTCTCAGTCAGGAGGAAACCATGCCCATCTCCATACGGCAGCTGGCATATGGTACGGTTAGTGCACAGTAAACACACAGTCTGTGCTGAACTTAATATCCTTATATCTATTTTAACATAATAGTTAATGTGCAACTACTTAAATATTAACACTGATGATCTATATGAAACACACTGGAGCATTAAGGTCTTTGTTTTGCTTTTGTGTTCATCTGCAGATTGGTCAGTTTCAAATATCATGTGATGTGTGGTGTCTTTGTTCGGTTGCAGTGTCCGGCCTTGGCTTTGGTTTCATGAGTGGAGCCTTCTCAGTGGTGAACATCCTGGCTGACTCTGTGGGGCCGGGGACCATTGGGATCCATGGAGACCCACAGCATTACTTCCTGTCCTCGGGTGCAGATTCCCACAGAACTCAGCTGTACACATTTCACTATATCTGCTTGAAGTTAAATCCAGTAACTGACTTCAATGCACTTTTCCTATTTCAGCCTTCATGACCATGGCCATCATCCTGCTTCACATGTTCTGGGGCGTCGTCTTCTTTGACGCCTGTGAGAAGCAGCGGTGGTGGGCAGTGGCTGCGGTCGTCATCAGTCACCTTGTGGTGTCTTGTCTGGTGAGTGTTTCAGATGGTGCAGATCAGTAGTATAATGTCCTGGATGTCAAATATTTGCACCTGTTGGTCAGCTACCCATTGGCCTTAATTAAAATCTGGTGCGTGTGGATGTATCCTAAAGTTATGTGTTGTATTTTTCTCCTTCTCACCTTCCCTTGCAGACATTCCAGAACCCAGAGTATGTCGCCAGCCTCGTCCCCACCTACGTTATCTTGTTACTGATGGGCGCCTGGGCGTTCTATTCAGCCGGCGGCTCGCTCAGGAACCTCAAACTCTGCCTCACCTGCAAAGACAAGGACTTCCTGCTTGCCAACCACCGGCCGAGATAACGCAGCACGGCAGGCAGCGTGCAGGACTCTATCCCAAAGACACACACACACACACACACGTACTGAGCAGAGCGCTGTGGTAGTTTCACCTGAGAGGTTGGTTAAGAGTCAAACTGGTGAAAAGAAAAAAAAAAAAAAGCTCTGAAGCTCATTTTGATTGACTGCAGTTTTACAAAATCTGAATTGAGTCCCACTGTTTGTCGCCTGATGCTCTAAAAAGAAACAAATGAACAAACGTACAAATTGTATTTAATGTCACGTTTTAAAATATCTTCCTTTTTGATCTTTCTGAGAGTGAATCTATTCATTCGTCAGTAAAACTGTAAATATTGATGCATTCTCTGATGTGAAGTGAGAAGTTTTAATTGTTTTTTCATGTTGTGATAAAACATCTTCAGTCTATAAGAAGTTGCCTTTGACTGTAAATGAGGTGATGGTGTGACTGGTGTTAATCTTCACCCAGTCATTCCAATTGGGCTTTGAGACGTAAATTACTTCAGGACTTGTTGTGAATCATTTTCTTGCCTCTGAAAGTGCTTCATGACTCAGTCCAGTTTCAGGATTCTAGTTTGCTCAGTGCACCATTTGTTTTTTTCAAGAGAAACAGATTCTGTTTTTGTCTCATTGCTGTTTCCATCCTGAGACAGGAGCGCCTCAAACTGAAAAAAATTGACGAGTTTAACCTTTAAAACTCGCTGGAACAGAAACTGTCTGTGCACATTTAGCCACTTAACACGCTTGAGTCACTCAGCGTAATTGTAGATACATTTCATGAGTTGTGTACTTTTTTCTTAAGCTCTGCAAAAAAAAAAACAAAACAAGTGAAGATGGATGACGTGTGGTGGATCCACGGTACAGAGTCTAATCTCAATTGTCAGTCGCCCCATTAGAAGAAGTAACTTAAAGCTGAGAAACATTTCCACCAGAGGCGAGACATCGAGACACTTTGGCTTCACTTTTGGAAACTCATGTCGTCCATCTTTATTTACAGTGGGCTGAATACTGTTCTTTAAATGTTCAATGTCTTTGTTGCCTTTTTCATTTTACTTGGTGGTGGATGAGGTTAATATGAACAATGTCCAATGTTTTAGAAATTCTGCGAGATGAATAATTTTTCTTTGCATCTGTTTATTTTTCACTGTTGACCCGCATAAACATTTTGTACAGAGCACGGTCAGCGGGATGGAATGGATGATGGTTGTTAGCGGCGAGGTAAAGATGTAAATAATCTTTTGTGTGCTGTGGTCTTTGCACTGACACTTCACTCGAGATGGAATCAAATTAGAATTTTTCACATGGTTAGAGAAGAGGCTTTCACTCACCTGCCAGATGTTTGGAAAACAAAGAAATATTAGCAGACCAAGAAGAGTTGGTTCAACTTTATGACCTTTCAGAGGCTGGAGTTTCATTGTGCAGGAACAGAATAGGAGGCTTTTGGAATTGGAAGTTGGATTTAATTTCAAGTTGTTTCAAAATCAATTGAGTTCAAGCTGCAGTGTCAACTGTTCCTCAGCTAAATGTGTCGTACACATAGTGATGTCCAATCTGTGGACATGTTACTATGCTGATAGAATGTTTTCTGAAAATAAACACTGGTGCAGCTCAGAAAGATGGTTTCAAGTGTTTGCAGACAAGAAACTAGAGAGGGTGAATTCAGAAATCTCTCTCCCTCGGTGTCCACTTATGAAAGGTGACACCTCCTGACTTGGTCACACAAAACCTGCCGGGGTCTCGGAGGGCCACAGTCAGTCAAAGGCCTTTTCATCCAGACGGACGTACGGACAAGCGGACAGACACAGGAAGCGTTCCCTCTGTGGAGAACCAGACTTTCACATGCAAATAGAAGGCGGGTGACTGTGGGGTCACCTCAGTAATATCCGTGTATATCCTCTGGAGTTTAGTGTTTATCGGTTTCTATCAGAGGGTCATGTGTTCAGGGTCATCTGAGGTTGTTGGGGTCGGGGCAGCAGACAGAGGAGAGACACAATGGACACCAGAGGGATTCACTGTGGAACAACTCATGATGTAAATTAATCCTTGCAGCTGAAACTCCAGAAGTGTTTCGTGGACTCACACACTTCACCTGCTTCTCCATCGGAACAGTGCGTAATGAGGGAATTTCTATTTTTCAGTGAACTATCCCTTTACCCACAGGTGATGTACCATTGTCTGTGAACCACAGGATGGCGCAGTTTCACGTGACTTTCATCATGTTGAATTAAACTTTCTCTTATATTTTATCTCGTTATTAAAGCCTCCACGTGCGTGTTTGATCGCTGGCTTCCGGTCACGTCATCGTTCTCCTCGCGCAGTAGCAGTAGCCGCACACCTGGTCCAGGCCCCGCCCGCTCACGCATACATTATGTTAATGAGCAGGTGCTGCGGTTCTTGAGGCGCGCGCGGGGCCGCCGCTGGAAGATGCGGGTGGAGCAGCAGGAAGCTGCGGAGGGTTTTCACCAGGTGATGCTGTCCACACAGAACTGAGCCAGGACCGACACATGGATCCTCATCCACTGACACGAGGCTGGAAGAGGCTCCTGCGCGTGTCAGCTGTGTACCTGGTCCTCATTTATCAAGGTGAGTGAGGAGCGAGGAAGAGGAGGACAGCCCCACTGAGGAAGACTCTGGGTTTAATGCTGCGGCTCAGTGTCTCCTGTTTGAACTCAGATAAATGGATTTGAATGGATGTGGTCAATTCAAAGTAGCACCAGTGTCGTCTTTGAAATTGTGTTGGGTTTGTTTGTTTGTTCTGTTTGATTTCAGCTCAGCTTTCCTGGGGTGATGAGAGAGCCAACATCTCTAAAGGGGACGGATTAAATAAGTAAGTTGGTTTCTTTTTGGGTTTTTTTTTATACCTAATGTTGTTATTTATCAATTAAAGGTTTCTAGTTCCATTGTTTTATGTTTATTGTGCCGGGCAGATGTTTTAGGTAATCAGGGATGTTTTATAAAATTAAACCATGAGTAGTATTTAAAGCAAAGGGAGTTTGTTCAGAAAAGCTCAGAAAGCCTGACCTTGTTCACCTGTGTCCTCATGAGACGATCTCAGACTCTATGACTGCATGGTGAATTTTGACTCCTCATGGATGATACGGAGTGATGGATTTTAAGTCACTCGAACCTTTTCACGAGGCTGTTTACTGAATTCGCTCGTATTAAATCATTTAATAATGAGGATGGAAGATCTAATAAGCTCTTAAATGAAAAATAACATTATCCAAAGAACATAATTGGGGCTGAAATATCGTTTGTGTTTTTTTTTTCAAGCTATATGACATTTGAACTGTTGCTCACACAGAACACACAACCCCAATATGTCATCTTTGACTTTAACGAAATTGAAATCCTATTTATCACTTTTGATATTATTATTTTTACTTTATCTCAGTAATTGTCAGACACATAAGTGGAATAAATGTCGGTTTATTGGAACTTTGATTTGTTTCTCATTCAACCAGTCCTAAACAGGGGAGCAGACTGCTTAGTTGATATTTTTAAATTTCTTGTTGGTTGGTGGGTTTGTGGGTTCGTGGTGTCCAGTGTGTTGTTAGTGGTGTGCGGGGGGAGAACCTGCAGCGGTGAACAAACCTCCCCTTGTTCTCTCTGTCCCAGCAGCGGGAGCAGCAGGATAAAGCAGCAGAAATGGGACACCGCTTCCCAGGGAGGGCAGGTAGGCAGTCAGTCAGTCGCACTGAGCGCTGATGCTGATGGAGCAGCTTCAGACAGAAAACACACACACGCACACAAACATTATGTTCAACGCTCACAACAACACAGGCCTGCAGAAAAACGAATTGACCGTTGGGTGATAGGATAAATGTCACATTAATATATTTTCATGGTACAAGTTCTCATTTTAAACTTCTTTATAATCGGTTATTATCAGCTAACACAACATAAACACACTATCAATATAAACTGGAGTCTTTGAAAATGTGTTTATAATATATATTCTAATGATTATTGATTTTATTGTATTGTCCGTCCCACGAGCCATTTGTATTCATTTCCATGATGGATTTTCTATTATGTTACATATATTGATTCAGATTTAATTAAATAATTTAAATAAAAATAATTTAAAATAATTGTTACATTGTAGGTACAGGTTTTCAGAAATGTAAAATAATACCATTGACCTGGGTGCTGCTGGTTCCATCCCGGGCTCTCAGAAATTGCCCCTGTGCCTGTGAAATACTTACATTTCTATAAGTCCTTTAAGTCCATTTCTATATGTCCCCTGAGGTCCGGCTGCACCCAGATGACACATAAAGATACACAAGGTGAACATGTATGTGCTCATGGTCACGTCCGCCCGCCTGATCAGATACACACATGCGAGGGAGTCCCAGCTTGGATATACAGTAGCTGCTCTGTTGTCTCCCTCGTTCTATATCTGAGCCTGCATCAGCCTGAATGTGGCCGCTGCTTTTGTGCGGCTTCGCTTTGGCTCAGAGAGGCGTGAGAATCCGCTCCAGAATATTAGAGCTCTCAAACAAACAAAGCAAATAGCAGCAACATGTCACAGGCCACGCAGTTAGAAGAGGGCGGCGGTATCTCACGTTTGATCTTAGTGATCCAGACATCTGGGTCGACTCTGTGTTTGTGTTCAAACAGCTTGTTGACATCTACTCAGAAACTGATCAGTAATCAATAATTAATAGTTACAAACCCTTTGAACCCACTCGCCACCTGCCTAGTTCCCGCCTGTCAGCAATCTAGGGAGGAAGGCTCAAAGTTCTACTAATGCAGCTTGGTTTTACACAAACCAAAGAAGTATACAAAGACATTGTTGACTTTTGTTTCTGTGGCTAATAAATGGCAACGATAAGAAAATATGCACCTATAACATTGTCTAACCTGAGCATGCTACCTTTCATTGGGGTACCAATCCGTCTCGATGCATGTCTCACACAACAGAGATCATCCAGAACTGGGTAAACACACAGGGGAGGTGGTGCGGGGCGGGCGGGGTCAGTCGCCCTGGATGGGAAAGCGGTGTGGAGCAGTCACAGAGGAGTCATTACTGACGACAGGATGACAGGTCTTTTCTCCTCGGCTTCCTCTTTTCCCACCGTTTTGCCCCCGTTGCCGTGCTCACCAGTCAGCACTCTGGTTTGGCAGCAAGTTGCATAAATCCTAGAGGAATTATTTTGACACTGACACCCGTGTGCAGAGTTTGATAAGATACAAAATGAATTAAAGGAATCAGACTGAGATTTTAGATGTTGCATGAAGTACCTGTTGATTTTTTTTCTCTGTAGAACCTCCAGACAAAATCTTCTGCACTAGAAAACAACGCTTCACCCTCTAGTCGGTCTGCATCGGTCAGCCGGACCACCACGTCCAACCAGACGTCCTCTGGCACAGAGACAAAGACGCCAACATGGACGCTCGGCCCTGACCGGTTATCGGCACAAGTTAGTTCATCAAGAACAGTATCATCCAGCCAATCATTATCCACCACGACAACAGCCAACCAAACATCAGGCAGCACACAAGCCAGTCTATCGTCAACTCACACGGCACCAGGTGACACCACATCTTTCAGTCATCCTCCCTCAAAGACAGGGGACACCAGCCAATCACCAACCACCACAGTCTCAGCCAGCCAATCTGCAAGCAGAACGACATCATCCAGGCAAATATTGACCAGGACAACACCAATCAGCCAATCACCTACCTCTGAAGTACGAGTGAGCCCATTACCAACAACCACAACCAGCCAAAAATCAACAACTACGACACCAGCCAGCCAGTCACCAACAAGCACAACTCCAGCCAGCCAAAAATCAACAAGCACAACACCAGCCAGCCAATCACCACCGACCGTTGTATCGGTGAGTCAGTCCTCAGTAAGCAAGGCCACACCCATCACCTTATCTGACCATTCAGCAGAGAGCACGGTGAAACCCATCCAATCGCCACTGGATAATAACTTCATATCCAGCTCAGAGTCTTCTCCCCATAACCAATCACAGTCAAATGCAGCACTCTCTGACCAATCAACAACTGGCTCAGGCTCAACAAACCAGTTGGAGTCACCGGGCAGCGACGCCTTCACCCCAGATGATCGCTCGGTCAATATCTCCCTCATCGCCAGGCAAGTGAAAGAGTCCCCGAGGTCGTCGCTTCGTCTGAGTTCAGGTGGGTTGACAGAGGTTGACGTTGTCCGTGTGATGTGATCTTTGATGCACGCCATGCTTTTTTGTTTCGTCGCTTCCACTAACATGGTGACGGTAAGGTCCATTCTGCATCCAGTCACCAGGCAGCTGCATCAAGCATGCGGTTTAAACTGAGCAACAAGCCAGGCCTCTGTTTTTCCCTGACGGGCTGAACAGCAGGGGCACAGTGTTTACGTAACGACCCCAGGTCTGCGGTCGTTATCGTACCTGTGTGGGACGTGGCTGACTGGGCAGACAAGCTGGGAGCCCACTGAGCAGATGGTGTTACCACAGGACTCTTGGTGCTGGACGGTGCGTTCAGTGACCGGAACATTGGTTGGGGCCTGGCAGCACTGACATGTGGGGGCGGGGCGAACAGATGGTACATGCAGATGTGACCTGTTGAATTTTAAAAGTTGCTCTTGTGGTTCAGTGGTTCCCAGCGTGGGCGTACATAATGGCTGGAGTCATTTAGCTTGCGGATAAACATCACAAGAAGAAGAAGAACTCTTTTTAAGTTCTTCAGTCAAAGCTTGAAATCCACCTCATTTTTTAAATGTTGTAAAAAAAAAATTCTAATCGGAGGTTATTGTTAAATTTCTGCTTGTTCTTTTATTCTTTCATAAATATATATATTTTTAATTATGAAACACTTGGAACTGTGCTTTATAAATAAAGATAGATCTATTATATAACACCCACTATTCAGGCCAGAAACCAAAGCTGAAATAATGATTTGATCTATCAAATTACATTTTCCACAATTGATTCATTTTTGAAACTAAAATCATCTGGTAATATGGTAAATAGAGGTAAATACTCCTCAATATCGAATTTTTCTGCGACAGTGAACTCAACAAAGTTTAAATGTTAATATGTTGATTCACTATTTGCTGAACAATCATTTAAAAAGGATAAATTAAGAAAGTTCTGAATTCCATGAGTTTTTGTTGTCATTGTGTATTTCTGTGTTTCCTCTCAGTGGAGCCGTGTGTGGTTCCCTGTCTCAACGGAGGTCATTGCGTCCAGTCGGAGTCATGTGACTGCAGCTTGTATCAGGCCACTGGTCACAGATGTCAAACTGGTAAACCACACACCTGACGTTCTTCTATTTTATAAAACCCATTTCAGTCAGTGTCAACCTTCTCTACCCTCCTCTGACTCAGTCCCAAACCCTGGCTTCGAGAGGGAGATGACCTGCAGGTCGTGGGGTCAGTACAACTTCGAGACGTTCGACGGCCTTTACTTCTACTTCCCCGGCCGCTGCACGTACACTCTGCTGAGGGACTGTGAGGAACCCGCTCAGGCCAGCGTCGTCGTCCAGGTCAGTTCAGACTCACCAGGACAAAATAAATCCTCCCGACCAGATTCTGCCCGGAGGGCTTCGCTTTGACGCCTGCGTTCAGCCGAGGAGAGTTTGGACTCCTGATCCAGAGCCCGAGGAAAAGATTTGCTCTGAAGATTAGTGAAAGCTATCTGGTTATTAGAGTCAATTACCATTAAATACTGCAATTACCCACAATCCCTTGAAAGCATCTGCAACAGACTGTGACTTTGTTCTCCTGAATGTGCTGCGGACACTGTAGCCGAGGACGGGAAAACTAAAACCACACAGGGAACATGAAAAGATCCATATTCATTATGATCAGTGACGATATATTGCTCAGCACTGTAAATAAGAATCAAGGAAAATATGACACTGCTGTAAATCGAACAACGTGGACGCGCTGAAGAGACGTGAGATGACATTTGAGATGAAACAAAGGAAGGAAGCAGTGACTTGAAATGGAAAGCTGAGGATTTAATCTGTCTTTTTGGAGACATGAATGATGTCTTTTTTTCACCAAGCTGCTTGCATAAATCCACTGACCACAGAGTAGACTTTAAATACATAACAAAATCCACTAGAACATAGCTGTCTATCTGTCAGTGTAAAGAAACTCTAGGACTGATGAAAGGAAATTAGAATTTCTAACTCGCATCTTCAAACTTCTGGGTGCCATAGAGCTCAGACAGGAGCACAGGTCACATCTCTGTTGTGTTCAGGTCCACAATGACCCAGACTGTGGCTCCGCTCCCTACGCCTGCCAACGGTCAGTCAGCCTCTTCCTGCCGTGGGAGGGCGAGGTCCGGCTTAACTCTAACAACGTGACCTACAAAGGTCAAAGGTTAGTGGTGTAACACACAACACGTGTGTTTATCTGTCTCATCATTTTTATCTTTACGTTTATTACTCTTTTTTCAAATCCTTTAAATCAGAATTTGATATTTTTCAGTTCTGTATTTATTTTTCATTGTCAGTTTTAATGAAGTCACTGTGTCCCTCTCTAGTTTGCAGCTGCCTCATCACATCCACGACCTGCAGCTGGAGCAGATCTCTCAGTACGTCCTGGTGACGCGGCAGCACGGCTTCACGTTGGCCTGGGACGGACGCAGCGGCTCCGTCTACATCAAGCTTAGCCCGGAGTTCGTGGGCCGGACCTGCGGCCTGTGTGGAAACTTCAACGCAGACACCCAGGACGACCTGAAGACCAGCTACGGTGCGGTCGGGGTGTCGAGACGTCATGGCTGAAGCCACATGTTTGAGTTCCAGCTCTGACCACATCTCAGAGCTGCTTGTTAAATCAGCTGACAAGTCATAAAAAATACTCGCTCTCTCTGACAGGCGTCCTGACCCATGAAGTAGAAATGTTCGGGAACAGCTGGGCAGAGGCGGAGCCACATCAGGCTCGGTGTCCCATGGTGCCGTCTGGCTTCTCTTCCCCCTGTGTTGGAGTGGAAGCTCACGTCCTGTTGGTACTGTATCTGATATAAATAATAACATCCCCCATGAAAGGAATGTGTTAAGTGAAATAATGTGCAGCTAAAACTATGAGTCTGTATTTTTCAGAAATAAGTGCATTCTTTCAATTAATTAATTATTAATTAATTATTTTACATTTTTGCTTGTTTTTGTTTTTTTTGAAACTGTTGAAATTTAAATTTAGTTTTACATTTTTTTATTTTTAAATATTCTGGAAAACAGTGTTGATTGTCTTTATTGAATGAAATTACATGACATGAAATATGTGGGAGGACAGAAATCAATTCTTCATGTTTCAGAAAAGTTCAGATAATAACTCTGTGTGTGTGTGTGTGTGTGTGTGCAGAAAGTGAAGGAGGTCTGTGCGATGCTGCTGGATCCTCCATTTCAGGACTGCCACGACTTCGTCAGTCCACTGTCGTTCATGGCCAGCTGCTCCAACGACCTCTGCATGTAAGAGCACATGACTCTATGGATTACAATATACAGACATTCAAACAGACACAAAACAGCTCTGAAGTGCAGTTTTCTGTGTACAGTCGGAAGATTTTAACATATTTGATGTTTAGTATTTTTGTTCGAGCTGCACAGTCTGACCAGTTGACGGCCCCCGGCCTACGTCCACGTCTGTGTGTGTTGCTCTGTTCAAGGTCGGGTCCCAGCGGTTACGTGGTGTGCCAGGTGTTCAGCGAGTACGCCCGGGCCTGCGCCCACGCCGACCACCCACTGCACGACTGGAGGCAGCACATTCCTCACTGTGGTGCGTTCCAATTAACTTACTGTCATCACACTATCTGGGTCCATATCTGTATGTTATTATTAAAAGATTTTAGTCGTCATAAGATTTGCGCAATGGCATTCAAAACTACTCATTTACCTGTTGCTCTCTCTATTTCTCTTTGAATGAACACTGAATATTATTAAATGTACTCCATTTAGAGTTCATTCAAGTTAGTTTAACATGTAAGTGGAGCCTACCTTACGACCTTTATTCGTCCACAATGGGGAAATGTACAAAATGCTCAGGGGGCACCCGGATTTGAACCAGAGACCTCTTGATCTGCAGTCAAATGCTCTACCACTGAGCTATACCCCCTGCTCTTATCAACCTTTTGTTCACTGTCAGTCTGGGCTGAAGAAACATACATTTTTTTTAACACGTTGTGTTTCTTTCTTGTGACCAGAGAAGCAGTGTCCTCTCGGCCTGCAGTACAGGGAATGCATCAGCTGCTGCCCAGAGTCCTGCAACCTGGAGCGGACGTGCATCGACAGCAAACTGGCCTGTTTGGATGGATGCTACTGTCCCGATGGTCAGCTTCTATTCACGTAGCCACCTGTTCCCTTAAAGAGGCTTAAAGACATTACTTTTTCTTTCTAGAAAGTTTCAGTATCCCGTGATGGAATGATGGGGAAAGACTTTGGAATAATTATCTGTTTCTTCAAGTATTATGACCCTATTCTCCAATGTCCCTTTAGCATCGCCACTGTCCTCTCAATGACAACGTTCTTCCTAGAACCTCAGTCCTCTCTCAGAAATCTTCAAAACTCCTCGTTCCATCTTTTACCAACATAACAAACAGAAAGAGAAAATCTTGCATCTCCCACTCCTCCTCCTCAGGTTTGATCTACGAGGACGGAGGTTGTGTGACGCCCTCCGACTGTCCCTGCGAGTACCACGGCATGTTCTACCCGTCGGGACAGACGTTGCAGGAGGAATGCAACAACTGGTGAGAAGGGTTCAGCAGCCCCCCCTCCCCTCACACGCCACGGCCTCATGTGGTGGATCAAACCGGACGACAGCAGCCTGTTGAAGTAGTTGCTTTATTTATGCTTTAACCTTATTTTCCCACGACGCCTCGTCTCACCGGCTTCCTGTTAATAGTTCCCAGCTGTTTGTTGTCATCATCACGTATGTAAAAAAAAAATGAGTGTATTGTTCCCTCGGCCTGTTTAATCTCCTCAGATCTGACCACCTGGACTCCCAGTGTCCAGCTTCTAACAGCGATCAGCTGATTATCAGCTCAGGCTTTTCATGTTGTCCACCTGTAGACGTCTCTGCTTCTCGTTGCAGCACGTGCACGGGTGGAGTGTGGAACTGCACCGACTCCAGCTGCCCAGGTTTGTGCCCTCGCTCTGTGGGAGGTTGAGCTTCACTCGGCGGTGTCAGTGCAGCTGATTCATTCATTTGAAACCAGAGACGCTCTCAGCACATCAGCGTTCAACTTTATGAACCTGGAGGAAGAAGCTGGAAGATGAATCATGAATCATGACATTGACATTCTGAATCAGATTAAGACCAAAACAATCTTGTAAATGCTCTCAAACCAGAAAGGCAAAGCATAGAATGTGCAGATATTTGTACTTCATTTCGTGTCGTGGTGTGTCTACAGGAGAGTGCTCGGTCACTGGCGATATGTATTTTCACTCGTTTGACGGGCGGATCTTCACCTTTCCTGCGACGTGCCAGTACGTCCTCGCCAAGAGTCGGAACTCTGGGAAGTTCACGGTCACCACCCAGAACGCCCCCTGTGGAGCGGTGAGTGGCTGCATCTCATCTCGTGACGCTCTTTTCTCTCAAACTCAAACTCCTGGATGGCCGCCACACGTTTCTGCAGTTTGCCCCGTCATGTAGATCATATCGTTATTTAACTGCTGAGTCTCAGACAAACAAAAACCTCCAGGAAAAAAAAATCTCAGTCAGACTCGGGTATGGAAGATAATGAGACATGAAAAGCTTCCTCCAATTTCCCAGCAGCCTTTGAGCCGCTCCGCAAACCAGAGGGAGGAGGGCGAGATATAAGATGTCGCACTCATCTGAGCAGGGGCCGGGGACCTCTAACAGCCAAGTGAGCAAGATTACCTTATCTGGCCCGACTGACAGAGCTGTGCACGGCTTTGTAGTGCAGCTGGAGGTGAAGAGAGGCGGTGGGTGAGGGGGGCGGGTAGGGGGGGGGCAGGACAGAGAGAAGGTTATGCGAAAACAGGAGATGAATGATGGGAAGAGTAGATTGGGGATGGTGGGAGGGAGGGGGCAGAGGTGGGTGCTAAAACGTCTGTGAGGATCTGCCGCTCATGAAAGGGACGATTCATGGGGCTGGATCGTTTACTGTCAGCGGCCTGGCCAGGGCTCTAATCGCAGTTTTAACCACGGCGATGCGTTTAAGTGCAGGTTTAGAGCGAGAGCGTTTACGTTCTGTGACACGAGCGAGTTCTAATTACGCGTGTTGATGTATTCATGATTCACGCTGGGGCAAATCTTTTAATTCTGTCCTGAATGCTCCAGAGACACGTCCTGTGATTAAGACCCAATTGAATTCATCCAACTGAAATGACTGAAACTTTGCCCAGAGTTTTTTCTTTTTCCGCACACGAGGAGCGCAGCACACGTTCACAACAACACGCTCATCTCCAGGCTCAGGAGGCAAGATGTAAAATTTGAACTGAATCTGTGGCTCCTCTTTGTTATCCTGACATATTTCTAGATTATATTAGATTTAAATTTAAATTTTGATACATTACCAACTGCATGTTTTCCTTTGCATTGACTTTTTTGTGTGTTGTCTGGGAGCATGCCACAATCATTTATCAAACTGTCTTCCCTGAATTGCAGAACTTGGACGGCGCCTGCATCCAATCGGTGAACCTGGTCATTGACGAGGACCCGAGGACGGAGATAACCCTGAGTCATGTCGGGGAGGTTTTCATGGCTTCACAGTACCGCGTCTCCCTGCCCTACTCTGATGGTGACTCCCTCGTCTTTTACAGCCTGCTGGCATTGGTGGCTTCTCTCAGCGGGTCATGGGGGAGACGGATTGAGTGACAGCTCTGCTATTGACCAAAAATGTTCCCAATACTCATCTGCACAGTGTCGCTTCCCAGTGTGGCTTCCCTCCGAGTGTAGCTGTCTTCTCACTGAGCTGTGTGGGAAGGATCTGATGTTTTGGTCCCAGTGGGAAATAACACACAACAAGCACAGCAGTTGATGCTCTGAAAGCACAAACCTACAACAGATGCTAAACCTTTTGACTTTCATCCTCATCTCATCTCCCGCAGACGTCTTCCAGGTCCAGGAGCTGTCGTCCATGTTCCTCCAGGTGAAGACGGCGTTCGGCTTGCGTCTGCAGTACAGCTGGAAGGAGTTCCGTCTCTACCTGCAGGTGGACGAGCGCTGGAAGGACGACACGGTCGGGCTGTGCGGCACCTTCAATGGAAACATCCAGGATGACTTCCTGTAAGTCTGTTTGTCAACCCCCTCCCTCCCTCCCTTGGATAATGAACGCTTTACTTTTACAGAGGTAGAGAGCGAGGTGATGGTGGGGTGCTCTCTCTCTCCCCGTAAAGCACTCTGGTCGGGCGGCTCGGCATCAAACGCCTCGCTCTGAGATCAGCTCTTTAAGTCGGGCCAGATGACTGGACACACCACTTCAACAAGGCATTGAGTGTTAGCGGAGCAGCAGCTCACTGTGCCGTGTCGTAATGGCCGACCATAAAGGGCAGATGTTGTCTAACAGCTGTAAATGGATATACATCACTGCAGTGGCCGTTTGCTGCAGGAGCAAGTCCAGGAGCTGTTCTTAAAATGACCACCTCGTCTTTAATGTTTGTCTTGGCAGCTAAATTCATATTTATTTACTTTAACTTGATTAGTCTGCTGAGTTGGTGTTAATATCAGTTTCTGTGCATTCAACCGCAGATCTCCGTCAGGTATGATAGAGAGCACTCCACAGCTGTTTGGAAACGCCTGGAGAGTCTCGTCGGCGTGCTCACACAGTCTGACCACGCCCCCGCTCGACCCCTGTGACACGCACCAGCAGGCCGGTCAGTTCCTCCCCTCAGCCTTTGGCTTCTGGCTGTGCAGACTGATATGAGCGATTCAGTGATGTCTCTGATGTTTCCCCACTCAGTGACCTATGCCTCGGGGATGTGCGACATCCTGAACCAGGATCTGTTCTCCTCCTGCCACGAGTACTTGAGCCCGACCCCGTTCCACCAGCAGTGCCGCTCAGACACCTGTAAGTGTGGGACGCCCTGCCTCTGCTCCGCCCTGGCCCACTACGCTCGACACTGCCGCAGGTTCTCCGTCATCGTCGACTTCAGGCAGCACGTACCCGACTGCGGTGAGGGAGCGACGCTGGATTTATGAGCTAATTATAGTTCACCCCCCCCCCCC
>JAFBJW010009052.1:670983-749663 GCA_016785235.1 Pseudorhombus dupliciocellatus | reverse complement strand
CTCTGTCCTCGCCTGTCTCACCTGTCTGTCTCGCCGTGTCAGGACGGACAGCTCATGGAAAACACGGACTAACGCGGTGGAGACACAGAGTTTAGCGCGGACACCCAGTCAAAAGTCAAAGCTAGTTGCTAAACATCTGAATCAGACACGGGAAGAACCTCAAAATGGCGGAACACACCAAAGCTACAGCACTGCGTCTCACGATGCGCACGCTCGCTCGCTCACTCAGCTCTGTCCACGCCTGTCTCACCTGTCTGTCTCGCCGTGTCAGGACGGACAGCTCGTGGAAAACACGGACTAACGCGGTGGAGACAGAGTTTAGCGCGGACACCCAGTCAAAAGTCAAAGCTAGTCGCTAAACATCTGAATCAGACACGGGGAGAACCTCAAAATGGCGGAACACACCAAAGCTACAGCGCTGCGTCACACGGCGCGCACGCTCGCTCGCTCACTCACTCACTCACTCACTCACTCAGCTCAGCTCAGCTCTGTCCTCGCCTGTCTCATCTGTCTTGCTGTGTCAGGACGGGCGGCTCGTGGAAAACCCGGACTAATGCGGTGGGGACCGATGGAGCCGCGAAAAGTGAGCGGGGAAGGGAGGGGGGAGGGGGTGAGCGGGGAAGGGAGGGGGGGCGGGGCCACAGGATCACCCCACAATCAACAGAAAGACAAGACATGTCGATCACAGATAAACCGATTGACACAAATTACTGGAGGGACAAAGTCACTGAGACATTCAGCAGCTTCATCACAAGTCCATTCATTAAATTAAATATGTACTTTCATATAATTTGTGTCCATTATAATTATATAAATATGACAATTAATTAAATGTTTTTAATGTTACTCAATATTAGCATCTAACAATGTCATTAAATTAAATTAAACACTCACAAAAGTGCCTCAACCTGCACTAGTTTAAACATGTCTCTGTGTCCTCACTTTTGTGATTCTTTAACACTGCTTGATTGTCTCACCTGTGTCTTACAGCTGTGAAGGTCAAGAAGCCAATCCAGACCAAGTTCCGGATGCCGGTGTTGAACTGGGTCGCGCTGAAGCCCTGTCACATCAATGGAACTGTTTTAGAATCCATGCTTCAGGTGCATCTTTCAACGCAGTCACATGAACATTAATACGTCATCACGTCTGTCTCTCAGGCCCTGGACGTGGAGGAGTTCCAGGAGGTCTTCCACACAAAGGCTCAGGGTCTAGCTGTCGACTTGGTCTCCACAGAAAATTCTCCAGGAAGAGGCATCAGAAGTTTCACTGCTCAATAAATTTCACCATCACGCTGATGAAAGCCAGTCAGGGGTCAGAGGTCATCTGAGCCATTCACATGTAGGTCACCCTGCGCACATGAGAGCATGTCAATCACAAACAGGTTATACAACCAACGACAACAAAACAGACATGTTAAAAAAAAAGGGACACTTCTTTAGGATCCACTTGGTCCCAGCCTCAGGTTGAAGACACTGGTCATAATGGGCCGATATAAACAGCCAATCTCTGCTTCCTGTTTGTGCAGCTTCGACCTGAGGACTGCGCACATGAACTTTGTTCAGCGTTTGTCTTTCCAGCCGACCGAGGCCGAGGTCAAGACGCAACGTCAGTATGAGAGAGACAGGAAACCAGTGGAGTTGCTGAGCAACGAAGTTCGATTCATGATACAGTTCAGTCGCATCCAAACAGTCAACACAAACATCATGACCTTCATGGGAAACTTGACACAAAACATCCAGATGTTAATCCTGGTAAGAGAGACAGCTAAATGTGGCCTGGGACCTGTCCTGTGGTAGCTAGCCCTAGTCTGGCTGATCAGGGTTGGGGGCATCACAGGTTATTTAACAAACAAATCATGCGCTGCCTCTCCAGGTCCCCAAGACTTCATTTGTGTTCACCTCCAGGAGAACAAGGGGAAAGCCATGACAAGCATGACCGACCCGCTAAAACCGCTAAAGCCACACCCCCACCAGCCAAAGGGTTCATTCCAGATGATAAACGACAATGTCACCACCTTCCTGGCTCAGTCGCACCTGTCGACAAAGACAACAATCATTTAGTGGATTCACCAGATTCTCTCCTCATCTTACTTTCACGCTCATTATTCTGTTTAATGTTTTCCTTAACGTTGTAATTTACAAATTAAAACTTTCACAAAAGAAAGGGGGGTTGGGGGGTGTATCTGTGGCCAGGTTAGGGGGACGTCAACATTACAACACATACGACTACTGACCAAGAATCAACAGAAAACTGACTCTGATCCAAACTTAAGAAATCTTTTTCCTAACGTGGCCACAGAACCCGCCAACCTGTGTCCCCCTCCTCCTTCCAAAGGCTCCACCTAACAGCATGCAGCCTCAGCCAGCTGCTTTGCACCATCACAAGTACAGTGTCGACACATGGAGCTCTGCGATAAAAGAAGAGAGGGAAGATCTGTTCATAATGAAGCGCCATAAACTGTCCTCGTCTCTGTCCTTGGTGCTGAAACACACGATAAACAAGAAAAATACATTAAAGTGTAAAGTACTTACAGTTTTGCTTTCAATGTTTTGCACTATATTAATAATACCATCTTTTTCCTAACGTGGCCACAGAACCCGCCAACCTGTGTCCCTCCTCCTCCTTCCAAAGGCTCCACCTAACAGCATGCAGCCTCAGCCAGCTGCTTTGCACCATCACAAGTACAGTGTTGACACATGGAGCTCTGCGATAAAAGAAGACAAGGAAGATCTGTTCATAATGAAGCGCCATAAACTGTCCTCGTCTCTGTCCTTGGTGCTGAAACACACACACACACAATAAACAAGAAAAATATGTTTTGTACTATATTAATAATACCATGTAAATATATTTTCATAATTCACAAAAAAAATTACTGCAGCAGTCTGAAAGAAAGCTGCTTCCTGTGGGGGTTTCTATTATTTCACAATAAAAGCATAAAAATGTTTTTCCCCAATAATAATGGACTTTTATTGTCAAGGCTTCAATCAAACAGATATGTCAACAGAATTCATAATTATCTATTATTACCATTTACTTTTCGGGAAGTTATTTTTCCCCATTTGCACTCACGTGAGTTTAGAGGGGCTGAGATCACTTCCTGTGTCCTCGGACACATCATACATGTACTGAAACACAATACACGTACACAGCGTGTTTAAACAATACATGTACACAGACTATCTGCAGCATGTTCTTCGTGTTAGGAGGGGGACACTTCATTAAATCCACACAAATTCAAGTACCTCTTTGCTCATTTATACTCATGTTGCATGGCAAGCAGTCAGAGGTCAAAGGTCACGTCCATCTACTCTCCCTGCACTCAGTCCATCCAGGACCTATATGGCGACTGTAGCCTCCCGTCTCCGTCGTCCTCTGTCCCCAGAGCAGCTCACCACTCCATCAGGTGTCACTTTATTATATCAAATAAGTAAAATTATTCAATGTCAACTGCTCACCGGGCATCCTCTCACCTCTGTCGTCATGGCTCAAGCTCTGCTCTGGTGACTCGCTCCGACACGCTGATGAGCCGTCAACAGCAGTCTGCAGTCCACAAACACAATATTCTTCATGAGAAATATGTAAACCGTCATGTCATGGCATTTTGTTTTACAGGCCTCGGTCCCACAGTGTAACCCCCACTCGACCACAGCCCAGAGGAGGACAGCAGAACGGGACTGGATCTACAGGCGGGGCACCACACATCCAGACGACCGGAGTGAGAGGATGGATTCCTGCCCATCATCATCATCATCATCATCATCCTCTCTGACTGATTTCAACCCCATTTCATTTCATACGTTTCAATCATTTATTATCAAAAATATTTTCCCTTCCATACTGTGACATCCCTGACCCCAATTTGACCCAAACCCTAACCCTTGAAGCATACTGGACTGATGCCTAACCTTGACAATAAATCAATTTATTTAATTTCATCCCTATTGTAAATCTAACCCCTGAACCCTGACAGAACCATTGTTTTAAATTGACTCTGACTGAAATTTTAACCCTTAACCCCTAAATGAAGTGTGTCGAAAGTTGACCCCCATTTTCAATATTTACTATGAAATTAATTCAACCTAATAAGAAGAAATAAACTAGTTCATTTCTTCATCTATATATTTATAAAACTCACCTTTCACTGGGGGCCTCAGAAACACATGCCCTGGGTCAGCTGGCCCGTCCAGGTAGGGGCTCCTGAATTCACTGAGTCATTCACCAATGTTTTCATGTGACATTATTCATAGGCCATTTTTACTGAATAAATACACTAATAAATACATGAATATGAATAAATAACCAACCTGCACTTACCTGTATGATACTTACCCTTGTCTGCTTCTGTCTGTGTCCTCCTGTCTGTCTCTAGGGAGACATCTCCACAGTTACAACTCAAATATAATTGGTACAAAATACAAAACCATCAGAGTTCACACAAGTATTACCCGAGACAACATGTCCTCAGACAAAGTCAAAGCTCGACGCTAAACATCTGATTCAGACACGGGAAGAATCTCAAAACGGCGGATCCCGCTAAAGCGCTGCCTCATGGTGCGCACTCACTCACCTCAGCCCTGTCCTCGCCTCTCTCACTTGTCTGTCTCGCCGTGTCAGGACGGACTAACGCGGTGGAGACACAGAGTTTAGCGCGGACACCCAGTCAAAAGTCAAAGCTCAACATCTGAATCAGACACGGGAAGAACCTCAAAATGGCGGATCCCTCTAAAGCGCTGCGTCATATGCGCACTCACTCACCTCAGCTCTGTCCTCGCCTGTCTCACTGTGTCAGGACGGACAGCTCGTGGAAAACACGGACTAACGCGGTGGAGACACTGAGAGTTTAGCGCGGACACCCAGTCAAAAGTCAAAGCTCGTTGCTAAACATCTGAATCAGACACGGGAAGAACCTCAAAATGGCGGATTACACCAAAGCTACAGCGCTGCGTCTCACGACGCGCACGCTCGCTCGCTCACTCACTCAGCTCTGTCCTCGCCTGTCTCACCCGTCTGTCTCGCCGTGTCAAGACGGACAGCTCGTGGAAAACCCGGACTAACGCGGTGGAGACACAGAGTTTGGCGCGGACATCCAGTCAAAAGTCAAAGCTCGACGCTAAACATCAGAATAAGACACGGGGAGAACCTCAAAATGGCGGAACACACCAAAGCTACAGCGCTGCGTCACACGGCGCGCACGCACGCTCGCTCACTCGCTCGCTCACTCGCTCGCTCACTCACTCACTCAGCTCAGCTCAGCTCTGTCCTCGCCTGTCTCATCTGTCTTGCTGTGTCAGGACGGGCGGCTCGTGGAAAACCCGGACTAACGCGGTGGGGACCGATGGAGCCGCGAAAAGTGAGCGGGGAAGGGAGGGGGGAGGGGGTGAGCGGGGAAGGGGGGGCGGGGCCACAGGGAGCACCCCACAATCAACAGGAAGACAAGACATGTCGATCACAGATAAACCGATTGACACTACAAATTACTGGAGGGACAAAGTCAGAGACATTCAGCAGCTTCATCACAAGTCCATTAATTTAATTAAATATGTTCTTTCATATAATTTGTGTCCATTATAATTAAATATATAAATATGTCAATTAATTAAATGTTTTTAATGTTACTCAATATTAGCGTCTAACAATGTCATGTCATTAAATTAAACACTCACAAAAGTGCCTCAACCTGCACTAGTTTAAACATGTCTCTGTGTCCTCACTTTTGTGATTCTTTAACACTGCTTGATTGTCTCACCTGTGTCTTACAGCTGTGAAGGTCAAGAAGCCGATCCAGACCAAGTTCCGGATGCCGGTGTTGAACGGGGTCACGCTGAAGCCCAGTCACATCAACGGTTTTAGAATCCATCCTTCAGGTGAGTCTTTCAACGCGGTCACATGAACATCAATACGTCATCACGTCTGTCTCTCAGGCCCTGGACATGGAGGAGTTCCAGGAGGTCTTCCACACGAAAGGCTCAGGGTTCAGCTGTCGACTTGGTCTCGACAGAAAATTCTCCAGGAAGATGCATCAGAAGTTTCACTGCTCCATAAATTTCACCATCACGCTGATGAAAGCCAGTCAGGGGTCAGAGGTCATCTGAGCCATTCACATGTAGGTCACCCTGCACGCAGCAGAGCATGTCAATCACAAACAGGTTACAACAAACAACAACAAAACAGAGACAAAAAATGGGACACTTGGTCCCAGCCTCAGGTTGAAGAACCTGGTCATAATTGGCTGATGGAAACAGCCACTCTCTGCTTCCTGTTTGTGCAGCTTTGACCTGAGGACTGTGCACGTGGACTTTGTTCAGTGTTTGTGTCTCCTGCCAACCGAGGCCGAGGTGAAGACGCAACATCAGTTTGAGAGAGAGAGAGAGGAAACCACTGGAGGCGCTGAGCGACGAAGATCAATTCATGATGCAGTTCAGTCAACACATGAACATCATGACCTTCATGGGAAACTTTGCACACAACATCCAGATGTTAACCCTGGTAAGACAGAAACAACTAAATGTGACCTGCGACCTGTCCTCTGGTAGCCCTAGTCTGGCTGATCAGGGTTGGGGGCATCACAGGTTATTTTACAAACAAATCATGCCTGGAGTGGATGAACACAGCCTCCCTCCCTCTTCAGACGCTTTAGGATCCATGTAGGGGACTCCACAGGAACCAGGACCAGCGCCGCCAAGCCTTCTGCCACTCTGAGAGTTGAAGGGACCACAGACATGTCACAGCAACGTCTCTCCAGTTCACCCAGAAACCTGTCAGTGAATTCTACATTAAATACATTCCATTAGTAGCCGACGCATTAGTTTTGTGTGTAAAGCTCACACAGCTGTTGATTTGGACATGTGGAGTTGAGTCAACAATCTAAATATGTATATGTCATCATATGAGCTGTCCTTATGCTCCCTGTGTCCTGGTGAACTTGGTTATATATTCTCAGGACAAAGCAACCAAGTTACACTCAGCGTGTTATGTATGTACGTCTGTGACATATCCGTGGATATTTGTGTCACTGTTCTGATTCCTCCTTCAGGAATAAGTGGTGTTGTTATGACTGATCACAAGTGATCGACTGCTTTTAGACACAGATGACACATATATATTGTTATATAGCTTCATTCCACCTTGTGCTCTGTTACTTTCAAATAGCACTGAACCACGTGTCTTTGAGCAAACAGACGACACATTTTATCAAAATCTCCAACTTCTATTTTTGGTCCAATCAACACATAGCACAGGAGGTATATTACATGTGAAGGATGAGATTTTTTTTATGATTTTACAGTCACACTTGGGAGGGGGTACTTACTTCTTACTTATTGTCTCATAGACCTGTGAGGGAGGAGAAGGAGAGGAGGCCAGAGCCAGCTGCGACCAGCACTGCCTCCCTGGGTTACGGGCTCATGTCTTATACACAGAAACAACCTAAATTACTTCCTGTGCGTTATTAGGCACAGACAGACAGGTAAGGGACAGACAACTCCATCGGCCCACGACCCGTTCAAACACACGGAGCCACCAAGCTACAGAAGCAGTGGGAAGACTCACAGCGAGGACGCTGCTGCCTGAGCTTCAGAGTCAGATCTGACTCTGATCCCAACTTTTTGTCATTTTCCTTAATGTGGGCACAGAGCCCGCCTCCGCCTTCCAATGGCTCCACCCACCAGCATGCAGCCTCTGCAAGCTGCTTTGCAACATCACAAGTTCAGTGTCGACACAAGGAGCTCTGCGATAAAAGAAGAGGAGGAGGAAGATCTGTTCGTAATGAAGAGCCATAAACTGTATCTTTGTCTGTGCTGAAACAAACAATGCACTTAAGATGATATATCATCAAATACTGATGCATCTAAGAACACACACACACACACAAGAGAAATACATTAAAGTGTAAAGTAATTACAGATTTTCTTTCAATATACTGTAGTATATTAATAACAATACGTGAATATAAATATTTTCACAATTAACAAACAAACAAATTACTGCAGCAGTCTGAAAGAAAGCTGCTTCCTGTTGGGTTTTCCATTATTTCACAATAAAAGCATAAAAATGGGCAAATCTTTTTTTCCCCAGTAACAATGGGCATACTGTTATTGTGAAGACTTCAGTCAAACGGATATGATGTCAACAGAATTCATAATAATCAATTATTATTACTATTTACTTTTCAGGAAGTTATCTTTCCCCAGTTGCACTCACATGAGTTAGGAGGAGCTGAGATCTGTTCCTGTGTCCTCAGACACATTGCACATGTACTGAAACAGTACATGTAGACACAGCGTGTTTAAAAAAAATACATGTAAACACAGTACATGTACACACTGTGACTCTAGAGCATCGTATTAGGAGGAGGGGTGCACATCATCATTACATCCACACAAATTCAAGTACCTCTTTGCTGATTAATACTCAATGGCGAGCAGTCGGAGGTCAGAGGTCACGTCTCTTCCATCCACTCTCCCCCGGAGTCGGTCCATCAAGGACCTATGTGCCCACTGCAGCTTCCCATCTTCATCGTCCTCGTCCCCACAGCAGCTCGCCGCTCCATCAGGTGTCACTTTATTATATCAAATAAGTACAAGAATTCAATGTGAACCGCTCACCGGGCGTCCTCTGACCTCCATCGTCGTGGTTACAGCTCAGCTCCAGTGACTTGCTCCGACACGCTGCCGAGCCATTGCACTCTTAAGAACTCTCGCCTGGTCTGTAAGAAAGATGGCGTCCATGTTTGCGTCATGTGTCTGAGAGCGATCACCAACTACCAGGCAAAGAAAAAGGTCATGTAACATCATCAGCTTGAAGACAGATCATGTGACCCATCCTTCTCCATTCTTCCTCAGGAGAGCTATCACATCCTCACACCATCAACCACATCGCACTGAGCCTCAACAACAGGAACCCCAGGTGAAAATAAAAGCTGGCTGACTGACCTGCTGTCCCCAGAGACACTGCTCTGGAGAGGGTGGGGGAGCTGGAGGAGAGCATGGCCACTGTACTGTCCCCTGCCTCTACAGTCACATTCAACTCCTCCCCTAAGGACCATGTGACAGGAGTGCTGGCATTTCGTCCTCTTTAATCTCGTCAAATGGAGTCAGCTAAAAACTGAAACATCAACAGTGCTTAACAGCGGCAACAATCAATGCAATGTTTTCACATGGCACACAATGTCAGCTCAGAACACAGCCTTATGCTACTCATGCATCACTGGACACAACTAAGTCATATCATTCACTTTCATCTTCAACAACATTGGCATATGATAAAAATAATTCTTCCTAAACAAACACGTACCGACAGTGCCGTCACAGACCCACTTATCCACACAATGGACCAGCTCTGAACGGGCTTTACATTGGCCCTGGGATCGTACTGATAACATCATCAAGGCTAGACAAATACACATTTTAAGGCACTTCCCTAAAACCGCCAGTAGATGGCAGCAAAGGGCATCTTCTTAATAGGATTTCACAAACTAACCATTTCACTGTAGGAGGTCTCAGGTTACTGGTGCAATGTGATTTGGGTGCAGTCATGCTACGGATAAGCGGTTGGAAAATGACATGACATGACACAAAGAACGCAGAACAGGCACGGTGGGACACAGGTCGTTGTGGAGACGGGCGGCGCCTTGCTGACCCGCCTTCCTCTCTGTGCTCAGATGTCCCAGCGCCTCCTGGACGTAGAAAGAGAAGCAATGGTTGAACTGGAGGAGCTGGATCACCTGTGGGTCAGTTACCATGGAAACACATTCAGGCAACACGCATGATGGGGCTCACTGACTGCAACATGCTGTCCTCGCTCACATGTCCATGTGCAGGACGTGCACGCCCACACCATCGGCCGCAGAGTCGTCTGGAATCACACGCTCAGGAGGCGCGGCACGTCGGAGGACCCGGAGCTCCTCAGCCCCAGAGAGGAGAGAGCCATGGGGGCCGACGCTGCCTGTATTCCCTTTGATGCTCCGTGTTAAAAGTTCAGTGACGTGCAGTCAGGGGAGGCATGGAAAGAAAAAAATATAAAATGAAAAAATAAATTAAATGCTTATATTTATTCTATATTTAATGTGTACTTTAAAGTGATTTGTAACTTCACCATTTTTAGATTTTTTTTTCAAAATCGCTGAATTTTCACATTTACCATTCAAATACTAAGAAGAGACGTGCAGTGAGGCAGCAACCGGCTGAGCCTCACCATTTATTGCGCAATGCAGTGAGACGGTATTGCTGTCACTCTGTATGCCATGTATGCTATTAAATGTTTAAACACTTTTACTATATGAACAAAATTTCCATAGTTTAGCGGATGTATATTATATACAGTGGTTTTTAATCAACGTGTTTCTTGTGCTGAGCAATCATAAAACGCCTGCGAAGAGGCACTGGGTGAGGCACGCAGTTCTCCTGCCTCATGCTAGGGGGCGCTGGTGATCCCAGGGATTCTTCGTACTACTCCGCGGCGGCACAATAATAGAATTAGTGACAGCAATCTACAGTAAACAGTTAGCAAGTCAAGTGCTGCCATCCATCCTGCCAGAGAGACTTTTAAAACTGAAGAAAGATAAGGAGAACTTCTACAAACAAATTGTCGATGCTTTTCTTCAGAAGGAGCGGCGCATGGACTTCATTTATAAGTGACGGTAAGACGATAAAAAACTTTTTTTAATGTGCTTTTTTTCTATGCTACAGTTTGTATATGTAAAGAATGCTGATATGAATTTTAAACAAAATATGATTACTGTTGCGAGTCAAATGGTGAATCAGCTGCTCTGCAGGGTTCATATGTTTGTAAATCTGACTGATGACATTAGTGCCTCACCAGCCATGAATCTCACCGCACGTCACTGTAAATGTTGTATGTTAAAGTTGCATTTCAGATTTCACCGTTCATCAATGGATCCCTTCAGTCTCGCCGTCTGAAAGACAGAAAACACAGCGGCTCATTCAGTCGTAACCCAGTCAGTCAGCTGACCTCCTCTGGTTCAGTCACTGTCACACGTGGGACACATGTTCTAAACGTATGTGTGCTGAGGTTAACCCTAACTCAGAGGACACACCTGCTGCTCTGATTGGACACTGGACCAAACTGGACAAATCACAGGCGTCACATCATCAGGACAAAGACATTTCACAGCTTCTTATGTTCAGATGTCCTCTGTTTGACAAGACAACACATTCCAATTCTGAGAGGTTAGTTTCTTAAAGGGACCATGAGAAAACCAGCGTAGCAAAGTGCAGTTCTGATCCTAATTAAACATGACAACATGAAATAACACTAATAAAAATTAATAATAAAAAATAAAGAGACAGTGTGGCTGTTAGGAGATAAAATACAATTCTTATTCTAATTAAACACTGCAACAATTAATAATAATAAAAACCGCCAGAGACACGAAGCCTGTCAGAGTTTTTTGAAACACATAACATTTGTTAAGTTGCAATATAACAGATACTGTTGGAGTATAAATATAAAAGACAGAATATGGAGCAGAAATCCTCCAAATAATTTCAAACCTTTCACACCTCTGTGTCCTCCTGTCTGTCTCTGTCTCAACACTGTAAATAGGGACACATTTCCACATTAAGAACTCAAATATGATTGAACTGGTACAATTCAAGTATTACCTCAGACAATATGTCCTCAGACAAAAGTCAAAGCTCGACGCTGAACATCTGAATCAGAGACAGGTTCAATCTCAAAATGGCGGATCCCGCCACAGCGCTCCGTCTCACGGCATGCGCTGCTGATATGAATTAAGTTCAACTGTGAGGTCCTCGTTCATTAACCCTAACCCTAACCCACGTGACAGCCAGGCTGCTCGGGCTGTCTGACAAGCAGGAAGCGCAACAGTTCGTTCATTCAGCTCTTTCGTTCCTTTGGATCGTTCATTTTTCACGTGACAGCCAGTGGCAGCGCTGATTGGCTGTGGAGGAAGCAATTCGTTCATTCGGCTCTTTCGTTCCTCTGGATCGTTCATTTGTCACGTGACTGGCAACACAGGCTGCCCCTTACAGCGGTACGTTCGCTCTTACAGATTGGTCTCCCGAGTCAGTTTCGTGCTGTGAAACAGTGGAATGGTGGACAGGACACAAGTCCCTTTATTGTGGTGTGTAGTTACTTTCCTTGATTTTCACACGGTTTGAATATCTTGTGGCATTTTGTGTACTATACTGTGTGTTTAGAAACCCTGTCTCTCTTACAAGGGGTACGGCACCACCTGCTGGGTTAGGGTTAGGGTTAGGGTTTTGACTCAAAATAAGATTAGTTCTTTTAACTGTACGAGATTAAGAGATTCAAATCAGTAAAAAAGACTCAAATATCCCATCACTACAATCAACAGGAAGACAAAACATGTAGATCACACATAAACCGATTTATACTGGATATCACTTCACCCATAGACTGTATATAAAGATGGACGTAGTGTCCGTGACGTCACCCATTGGTCTCTGAAGAGACAATTTGATGCTCAAATGGGCATTCACCAAGCGCCATCTTGCCATGTCACGTCACTTCCTTTATTCCTTTCCAACCAATGAATGGAAAAAGAGGTGGGAGCTGAGTGACAGACAACTACGCACCACCCACGGAGCGTCCAGGGAGAATGCCCAGGTGTCACTCAAGAGATCACCCCCTAAACTATACGAAATTTTAAACACTAATAAAAATTAAACGTGCGCATTAGAAAAAAATGCACCCCCCTCAGCGTTGACCCGGAGCAAGACCTGAAGCCGGAAGGCCAAATCCGTTTTTAACCAGGCTGTAAACAGGTTTAATCCTGCTCTGAAATCTGCCATTTTAACACGGGAGTCAACGGGGACTGCCTCTAGCGGCCCCCCAGGGAACTGCAGCTTTTAGCGCTTCCGCATTGGCCTCCTCGCTCAGCCGGGTGTTGCCCCTCGTGTCAACCCTCAGCTGACTAAATGTCAATGCAGTGCAGTGGCTTTTGTGCGTCACTAGGGGGCAATATTTCGCCATTTGCCCTCTAAGGAGAGTAAACGGCCATACTGCTTGTCCTCGTTGGGACCCACAGAGCTCACTGCTGACCTGTGTGTACACCAGCTCACTGCACACACACACACACACACACACACACACACACACACACTGTACACGCTCCTGCACACTTTTTACAGTACGAGCCTTTGTCACAGGGGCCACGTCTTCTGTGTGTGTGTGTGTGTGTGTATATATATATATATACACTCAGCTCTTCCATACTTCGGGTTAGGGTTCGGCCCAGATTCCAGAGGACCTCCCTTCTCGGGTGTGGGAGGGCAGGAGGTGCCGGGGTGGGAGAGCAAGCTTTGAAGGAGGCTCCTGTGACTCATTGCCCAATGATCCACCCACTCACTCACACAGTCGTGATAACTGGGTGAAGTTAGTTCCTGTGTGGATCACACTGCTGTGTGCGTGTGTGCGTGTGGAACCACTTCTGTTTGCCTGGATCATGTTTCATATTCAATGCTCCAACATGTCTTTTGAAAACCTAAAGCCGGAGTCATTTCTCCGTGTCCCCGGGAGGGTTGTAAACCTACACCTCTCTCTCCAGCTCACGTGGTTCACACACTCGTCTCCAACTGCTGTGAGCACAGATCTGAGCACCTCATGGGGACAGAGCCTGAAGTATTCACTGAGACCACGCCCACAGGAGATGACATCACTGGTCTGGAGCTTCATTACATTCTGCGTTTGTTTCTGACTCATGACAAAGTTTTTCCTGCACAATCTGATGGATTTAGAAGAGAGTGTGAGGACTTCTCCACAGGCTGCAGCGGAGTCTGCTGCCCATCAACTGTTAAATTCAATAATGAAGTCACTTTAGTTCAAAGATACATCAACTTTCGTTGTTCCCATATTTAGCACTTGAAGAGCTAGCTCCACATTTGGGTTTCATGTTTGCACATTTGTCAGACTCAGAGTATCACACCTGATTCTGATTCATGAATGTACTAATGAAATGCAGTGGCCCCATCCCTCCATGTCATCCTCAGGACACGGTTCAGGGTTACTGACAGTCACTCTCAGCCCAGACTCACTCAGGTGGAGAATATCTCTGTTTACATGGGTGCTTGTGGTTGAAATGAGCAGTCTGATGTGATTAATGTCCCCGTCATTTAGGTGGACACTGAACTCAGTGTGAGTCCTGGCCTGGACAGAGGGGACCATTGTCAAACCCCCCTCATTCTTGGGAAAGACCCTTGAGCCCTATTCCCCGCCTCAGTCTTCAGTGCCAATCAGAAATGTCATGAAAAACACAGGTTTTTCAAAAAGTAGAACAAATGATTGCTCCGGTGCTATGAAATAGGTCCGACATTCATTGAATCTCATATTTTATTCTACTCACTCTCAGAACTGTATCAAAGTGCTTCACAGACCCTGAGCAGGCAGCATGCTCCAATGTCTTTGTTTATTTTAGTTGATTGAATTAATTGTTTTATACTATTTGCTTATTTTATTATATGTTTGCTTGGCTGGTCTGTTGCTGGTTAGGGTTAGAGTTAGGGTTAGGCTAACCCTAAACCTAGATGTAGGACCTGGGGTTAAGTAAAAACTTTACATGAGTGGATCACTCCAACTCTCAGGTTGAAACATTAATGATCCAGTTTTGGGTTTACACTTCATCCTTTCACAAATTAAACATCTGTGTATTCCTGCCTTCTCCCTTCATCCACCCACCCACACTGCACACACACCGTCCTGGGTGGCTGCTGAGAGCGGAAACACAAGCCTCCTCCCTGATCAGGGCTGACGGTGATGGTCTGATGGTCACTGAGGCCACCTGGGCCTAAAGCCATGGTTTGACAACCTGTGCTCTTCCAAAGGGACTTGCAGCTTCTGTTCTCTGCCGTTCTGCCACACTGCAGCGGAGCAGCGTTAATTTCCCTGTTGCACAGCAGCACTAAATATAATGTAAAACACAATATGATTTTAATCAAACCTGTGCTGGACTGTGGTGGAAATTTCAGTTGAGATGTGAAATGAAGAATTCCTCAGACCTGAGATGTCCTTTTGGGTCATTTAATAGAGCTCTGCAGAGGTTCACCTCCAGCCCGCATGGAAGGAGAGTGACAACCCAAGTAGTCACACAACAAGGTTTTTATACTGAAACATGAAAGACTAAGAACAGGAAAGGGGGAGACCAGATTGTTCCCAAGGATGAGCACACAGCAACACAGGCAAATGTCATTTACATAACATCTAGATGTCAGGTCACACCTAAGGACTTTACAACTTGTTTCTCTAGCTAATGAACACCTCTGTTAGGCATGTCCCACAACATCAAAGACCCCTTACAACAATAGAAACATTTGCTTGTCTCCTGAATGAATTCCTTAACCCTTTCAAGCAAACATTGATGAAACATAGGAAAGAGTTAAAACAGTGCTCCTCAATAAATTTTCCATCTCAACCCATTTCCATGAAAAGGACAGATCCCATTTTACGGAGGTACAGATCCAGGAATATTTAGTTCACTTTGTGCAGCGATGCAACAATCTGCCTTTTCACAATATTTCTGTCAGTTGCTCAGGAAACAAGAACAACACTCAGTTTCAATTTAGTTTGTCCAGTCTGGGCTCCTGTAAACGTTACAGTTTTAGATGGTAATGGTGAAGAAAACAATCACTGGCATTATTTTAGATTCAATTTCCTTCCACCTGAATCTTATATACTTGACCTTTGAAAGGAAATTGAATAGTTTCCTCTTTTTTACAGACTCACATCAAACGCTTGACAGAAACCCTGCAGGGAGCCTCCGACTGGAAACCCTGGCTGATTCGTTGTTGGCTTTGGTGCAGCACCTATTGGCGCACCCATTTATCTTTCTTTCTCTCACACTCTCGCTCCTCTTGTGTAAAATCTGCTAGAGGTTATTACAGGAATTCATTTCACCTTCAGTTTCGCATCCGAGGAGCTGCTCTCGTAGCCTCGGCTGAGTCACTCGTCCTAAGATCAACGGCTGGATGGAACGTTTCTGTTTGAATCACTGCTCCACTTCTTCTTCTCTGCTCATGTGTGAGCACGTTGCATTTTCATCTTTGATTTTCCAGGATTATGTCTTTATAATGTCTCACACGAGATGTCCTGGGAAATGAAATGTTATCTCCTCACACTCAGGCAGGTGCTGGAAGCTGAAGCTCCTGAGCCCCAGCTGTTCACAGTACCCATCACTTACATTTGGTTGTCTCTTGCGAGACACTAATCTGCCCTTGCCTCCATAATGAGGCCAAAATTAACATCCTCATCCTGCACGTGTGGAGGCGGAGTCGTGAATCATCAGTAGTGATGAAGAATGGACGTCCCACCGACACATGGGCTGGACCAGTTGTGATCGAGTCCATCAAGCGAGAGGGTGAGATGTTTTTACACAGTTATTGGATGGTTTGGAACTAAACTCAGTGCACATATTTGTGGTTCCCACAGGATACATCCTACCCAATGAGGTGATCCTCCTCCTCCTCCTCCATGCCCACAGTCAGGCTCCTATTTAATGACGAGGAAGCCACGTGAGTTCATCCTCATCTGCTAACCAGCAAATGTTTTCACATGAGGGTCAGAACTACAGAACTTAGCCCAGTTCCGCTTCCATCAAGTCTAAAGTTCCGAGGCAGTGCGGGAGGAGCTCTCTCGCCTCCTCACTGACTTGCAGACATTCCTGACAGCGTCTCCGCTCTCTGTGGACAGCTGAGCCTGAAGCAACATGATCCTACTGGACAACACGCGCAGTGTAAGGACGTCTTGGAAACACACAACAACTAATCTTCATTCTGCTGTCGTCTGTTTCCCTGCCTGAAAATATCTGGGTCATTGATTTGAATTGATTGACAAGGAGCTGAGTTCTTTCTCCATGACTCAGCAGAGAGAATGAAGACAACAACTACAGTGGCCATGGATTACGACGATTAGGAGAATGATGCCTTGGTGGGTGGGAGGGTGGGGGGGCAGATGACCTTTGCTGAACCAAGAAGATCTGGATCCAGGTCAGATTTGTCTCCGTCCACCAACCCAATGCTGACTTTCACTGAAGTCTGGTTTATCATAGAAACCTGGTGACATCACCTGAGCTGTGAGCCAAGGGCGTGTCTGCGTCACAAAGTGAAACAAGTTAATTCCATCCACTGTTCCAGCAGCCTACATTCACACACACATGCACTACGTCACTGTGAATCCAAACCACACTGATAATCACAGTGTTGTTGCTTAACATCCTGTCTGTGCTGTTTGACTTTCAGGAGGCTTTTATTTATGTGAAGCATCGAGTCCTGCTGGTGTCACGTCGCACGCCAGCCAGGAAATTACACAACAAAGAACAGAGCTTTCGACAGGCTCACAGGAAGTGGAGAGCTGCGCTGACGCACAACGCATACCTGAGCAAACCGTAAGAACGAGGGCTTAGGTCCAACAAGGCTAAAACAACTGAAGTGAAACCTTGTTAATCAAGCAAAACTTTGACTGCGCATAAAATCAGATGTAGTTCAGCAGGCTGTGTGTAACTTATCGGATCTTGACGTATAATGTCTAACTCTAACTTATAACATATAATCAGAACTCGAGAGTGACGAGCGGGAGGAAGCTAGAGCGAGGGGCTGAAAGCTGTGAAGAGTGAAGTGGACAAACATTCCTGGTTAAATATAACATACTGATGAATTAAATAGAAAAATATGTTGTTTTTTTCAACATCTTTATACATTTCATAGTTTTAATCCATTTGTGAATTAGAGCAGTCTGGTCCACTTTGAAATTTATGTTTTTTTTCACGAGGGTTAATCCACTGAGTTTCCATTTGGTTCATTTCAGTCAGGTTTCACCTCGTGCTCTGACCCTCCACTGGAATTAGATCTGAATGACTTTTAAAAGTTTGGTGCACAAAGTGAAGCGTAGAACTCGGATCGATCTGTGGAGGGCGTGTTCCATCTTCTCTCTGTTCATTGTTCTCATGTGGAGGCAAACGTCCGCAGGGACGACATGAATCAGCACATCAGTGTGTGTGTGTGGGAGGTCGCCCTGCTCAGCTGTGGCTGGTCTCGTGTTTACGTCCACGCCTCTGACTGTCTCACACATGGAGACGGGCTGACGACAGGTCCTGCACTCGCTCGTCTTCCTCCTCGTTCCCTGCTTTTATTTTTTTCCTCCAGGATCTAACAATGGACTCGTTGTTGTACATCTCCGCCCCATGCACGTAATGACGGAGCGAGTGCGTGTATCCTTCTGCTGGTCCTGATCCCTCCACGGGCCGCAGGTCATCACGAGCTGACATCCTGTAAAGCTTCTCCTGGTGGCAACGGGGACAGATGAAATCCCTCAGAGACCGAAGGTGTGTGAGATTTAACTGCAGCCAGTCTGTGCCGCAGTATTTTTAGAGGAGGCCCGTCCTTTGAAGCTGCACACAGCTTCTGCATTCTGTCACCTCTGACCCCCACACTCACAGTCCACGGCATCCACAACTCCGACGGCGTCGTCCCAGTGAATTCCTCTCCATCCGTTACGGATTGACTGTGATTGTCCGTCCCATTTAAATAAAATATACAACAGTCAACAAACACTTGTCCTCAGCTGGATGTAGGCCGATCTCTAAAAACACATTTAAAAGTGTAAATACATATGATAAATATAACAAAAGAAATTGGAAGTGTATTTACACATACCACAATCGTCTAAAATCAATATCAGCTTTATAAATATCTCCCTGGGCATGGCTCTCTTGTTTCTGACAGTGATTACATTGGTGTGTGCTTGTCCACTGACACATGATAACACACTTCCTGTTGAATTGTTAGATATAATTTTAGGCGACTAACATGAATGGAATGTGTGGCTGTAACCTGCAGCCCCTCCACACCTCTGATCAAAGGCCTCAGAGCTTTCTTATCAGCCATGACGTCAGAGTCACCTGCCAGCACAGAGCACAGGGACTTTCCTGGTCCCCCCCCCCCCCCCCCCCCCCCCCCTGGGCCCCCCCCCCCCGCCCTCACATGTGGCCTTCGCTGTAGTAAGAAAAGACAGAGTGAGGTCATGTGAAAAATGAATGAATATTTATTTAAATAAATACAGTGACAGGCTCTCACACTGAAGAAGAAGAATTTAAACAAATAAATTAACGTCAGTAGGAGTCATTCCTCCATGGACACACAACTTGAAATAGTTTTGATTCAAGTGCTCAGTCCTAGGCGTGGAGCTGCAGCTCTGCGGGTTCCCTTCAGTTTTCCCTCTCAGTCCCGGACGGTCCTTCATCTCCGGACCGGGGGAACTGCTTTCCCTCTGTGGTCCACATCGACGCTGGAAGCAGACAGGAACCAAACCGTGGGGTTAGTCTGAGCGCCCTTTCATTCACGCGGCACGGCTCGCCTCGGCTCGGCTCAGGGCGCCCTGGCCATGCGCCTCTCCTGCTGGCCGGGCGACGCGCCGTCGGCGTCCTGCAGCGTCTTAAAGTCCTGGATGGCTTTTCTGTTCTGGTAGTCGATCAGCGCCATAGTGATCACCGCGTTCCAGCAGTTCTCCTCGCCGGGGCACCGGAAGTCGATCTCCTTATTGTCCGTGGTCACGATGGTGAAGTAGACGAACTTGCCGGTGCGCTCCACGCAGTCCACTTTGCGGATGGACTGCAGCTTCAGCTCCTTGCTCTTGGTGCGCTTCTGCGCGTCCGCGTAAATGTTGAGGCTGTCCGCGGTCAGGACGCACGTCTTCCTCTTCCAGAACTGGAGCAGACTATCGCTCCTCTTTTCCAGCTCTCCCTCCTTTAGGACCTGGCCCATCTCCGCCGCTGACATTTTCATCGCACTGGTCCGACTGGTCCCGAGCTGCGCCCGAGTGGAGGTGGCAGAGGAGCGTTGTAGTCTGTCCTGGCTGGGCCCGCCCCTCCTGACGTCACATGCTCTAGAATGCATCAACAGTTGCCAGAGGAGTAATTCAAGGCTGCGCGTGGGCGAGAGCCAAGCAGCTCATTACACATTAGTTAATTAGTAATCCACACGTTCGCCGAGGACCTGAAGTCAGAGGGTTTTCCAGAGGGACACCTCCTGCTTCTGCCTGTGGAGGAGCAGTTTCCATTGGTCAGACACTGAGTGGAACTGGTTCAAAGATCAGAACATCCACACCTTTGTCTGGGCCAGTGAACACAGGAGCACTCCCATAGGACACCAATTAGATTTAATGAGATGTATCAAGGTACTACCGTTAGAACAATGTGTTGATGTCACCTCCTAACGTCCCCTCACAGACGACCTCGGACTCACCTGGTCACTCATCACAGGCGTGAACTGAGCTCCTGAGCTGCTGTGACCTTAACCCTGACCCAGACCCTATCAGTGGGAGGAGGCTGAGAAGTTGTGTCCCATCCTGCCCAGGAACACACACACCGACGGTCAACACCTGGAGATCCCACAGACACAGACCGGTGAGTCACATCGATATCCACCTGCTCTCCTGTTTTTATGAGTGGTTTTTGGGGTTGTGTGAGTGACGCATCTGTGATGTGCGTGTGGATTTTTGTTTGAAAAGTGTTGTGGCGGTGAAGCTGTGGAGGAATGTGAGTGAGGCCCTGATGTTTTTTAGGGTGCATGGCAGTGGTGCAGCAGCTTATGTAGACCTGTTCACTTCAAACTGGTGTATCTCACAGTAAAACAGTTCCATTTCTCAGGCCTGGGATAAAGTTTCCACGTAGACAAAACAACTGCTCCAGAGAGGAAATAACGACGTGTTTTGATCCGCACACAGAACAGATCAACTCAGACTCTGAGTGAGAGAACACAAACAGGGTGAACAGAGGTGAGTGTGTGAGGCACGTGGAGGCACGAAGCAGCGTCACCCTGCAACTGACTCTGCTACAGGATCATGTCCCGACCCCACCTCCCAGGATGGACACAAAGACAAAAGACTGACGTTTCCTAATATTGAAGAAAGCCATAAAAGTCCGAGATGAAGCGAATCAGTGTCGAGTGACAACTGCTAACTGCTAAATTAAACTCTATTATCTAAACTACTCTAATAAAGAGCTTAAATATGTGATGAGGGTGAGACCAGGCCAACGAAATATGTGGACACGTCCCACGAAGACACAACACACAGAATGACACACTCATCTGAATGAACACGGTCAGAGAAAAGAAAGGACTGGAAACCTGGCTCCTATGTGTTTATCAGTACAGGTGAGTGTGTGTGAGAGCCTCCCTCACACACACTCAGCCCTCCTAACAATGAGCTGCTGACAAATAAAGCAGAGCTGCAGGTAACAGCTGCACACTGTGACACGTTTATGACCACACACACACACACACACACACACACACACACACACACACACACACACACACACACACACACACACACACACACACACACACACAACACACACACACACACACACACACACACACACACACACACACACACACACACACACCCCCCCCTCTTTCTGGTGACATGCCCTTGTGATGAGACTGCGGAGCTATTCGAGGCATTGTTCTGATAAACCCAGTGTGTGTGTGTGTGGTCAGGCTGGCATTCAGCAGCGTGGGAAAAAGAACAAATGGCTGATGAGCGTCCAGTCCAACACGACGCTGCAGGACAGGGGACAATAGAGACAAGATGCATCTTCTTCTGCCCTCTCATGTTTGTTTACACAAAAACTAATGAAGGGACAGATTGTTTTTGTCCAAGTCAGTGGACAATATCCCTGGGACACTGAAGAAATCTTCACCCTTCGCTCTGATGCTGACCAGCGAGCAGTGACATGATCCAGACTGATTCAGGGCTTAACCTGAACCCTGGAGTTTGAAGTGAAATAAAAGAACAATATAAAGTTACATTGAAACTCCAAGCTTCTTTATTGATAAATCTTCCCTTCACTGGATGCTGTGACGTTCCTGCCAGACTCAAGAATCCAATAAATACAAGTCATCGCTTACCAGACACAATACAGGGTGCCTTCCGCGAACACGTGCACTTCACATCTACTTCAGCACAAAGGTGCCACTGATGACATGTGACCCAGTATGTCGCTCGGAGAGCCCGAGCTGAGTCTGGAGAAGAATGGCAGCTATGCAGGTCTGCCATTCTTCTCTCTGCCTGGAATGTGGCGTTGACTTTGGCGGCCGCTGAGCTTCACTGATGAAGAGGCTATAAAACGATGGACCAGTCCAACAGTAAGCGTCACTTCAAGACACGTTCAAGTTTAGGGTCAAATCAAATTCCATTTTATAGCCCACATTCATTTTGTAAAAGCCATTCAACACACATCATGAAGTCAAGCAGGGCAGCATTGTGCAGGTTAACGCTGCCACACCCGGCTCCGGGGAGGTTTCCCACACTTACCAGGCAGCAGGGTGAATACAACTAGCTTGGTTCAAAAAGGTACACAGGTGCAGTTCAGCACTAGAGCCAATCACAGCACCACTTCCTGTTTCGTTGGATCTTCCACAGTTGTGATCACATGCGGTTTCATACTCACTGGAGTTGGAACCTCCCACATCCAGTCAGAGAGGCTTGACATGCCCAGTGCATGCTGGGATAGAGCCCAGTCCAAAAGGAGCACATACAGAGAATAACCACAATAATTCAATATTGATCAAAGTCATGTGACACCCAGGTTAAAGGACGAGAGGTCGGGGGAGTAGGAAGAGCTTGTGGTTTGTGGTGGTCCCCAAGGACGCAGTGCTGCCTCAAACAGGATTTCCCATGTGCCCTTGAACTGCTCATATCATTTGTTTTAGGTACGGCCATCGCTCAGGATCCACAGCACTGGAGTATCCCAACTTAACATCTTCCAGTCAAGTCTAACGTTCTAGACCTTTTAAAGATCCAAAGTCCTCCCCATGTCTGAAAACGTCATGTCCACAAGACCACGTGATCTGGACACGGTGACCAAGACACCGTGTCTGTATGAAAACATGTTCAGACTATGAAAGCATTTCGTTCATTTAAGGAGGAGAATCAGATCAGAGCGCTAACGGGCTCTTCGTCGCTCAGGCCGGCATCAGCAGCATAAAGCAGCTCTGTTCCTCCGTCTGTCTCACGTCACTTCCGACTGGGACGGGGAAACAAGGAGCCCACACACGCCGCCGCGTAGTGGAGTTGCCAACACACCTAGGGGCCAAGGGTGCACGTTGGCTGCAGCTGCGTTCGTCTGATGAAGATGAGACAACGGCACACTGCTTCATGCAGGGACGATCGGGCAGTTTGAATCCTTTGCTTTGTCCTGCGGCTGTGCGCTATAGTCTCGACTTCACTTCTACAGTTTCTTAATTGCAGCTTTAGGAGGAAAATCCTCTGGAGATGTGGGAGAACAGGTCAGTCACGATTGGCTGGTTGTTGCTAACCCTGTGAACCTTCAAATGGAAGATTAGGGACGGAGGGACGGACACATTTCCACCCAAGCTTAAGTCACGCTACAGACACATGCTGAGGGACGAGGACTGTGGAGGGAGGCTTTGAGCTGACGAAGCAGGATGGGTTAACTGGGGAAACTAGAGGCGCTGATGAACCCAAGTGATGACCAGCGCAGTGCTTGACAACGCAGACTCGTCCGCCATTTCAGATCCTGAGCCAGAGTACACGAGCAATGCTCCGCTTCCTCTACCAACAGAGCACAGAGGACTCCTTGTTGCAGCAAGTCGCATGAATAACGTCTTGTTTGCAGCAAAATCCAACAAATCACAGAAATTTCAGTGTCGCCTGCGTGGGACGACCCAGTATTCCGCTGCCTCCTGCTCCCACGACGAGAAGCTGAAACACACACGGGGCTGCAGGGCCACAGCAGAGACAACACCTCCCACAATGCACCTCTGGGCCCTATGGTCTCAGGTCAGTTGACCGGATGTCTGAAGTGATTCGAGATGAAACACACTCAAGACATTTCCATGTCGCACAACTTTAATAGAATATTTTCACTAACTCTGTACAAATTGAAAAGAAATATTGCGAAAGTAACAAATGGTGAATAAGAACCAGTTAAGGCCATCGTCAGCACACGGTCGAACGCGGTAGATCTGAAGACCGCGGCTGAGAGATCAACAAGATCTACAATCGTTCTGAGAGAGAGAGGGGGGGGGGCTGTTGCTATTGACGATAAGCCACCGGACGAACCTGGGTCCAAACGACCCAAATCTGAGAGCAGGGTTAGAATATACATTGGCAACCATCGCTATGTTTTCCACAGACACTTGACTGAATCATAACAGAAATATCGATATCTTCTTAGAGAGCACTGGCAGGTTAGGGTTTAATCCAAACGAGCTGGGACGCGACCCACCAGCTTTTTGACCAATGCGTACATATGGGAAATAATCATGAAGTTCAAGAGCATCTGAGGCAGAGGAAGAATATAGGCGGTTACATTTGAGGTATGACCACAAACACCAGTCCTGCCATGAGTGTTTACAGTGCTCAGATTAAATGCTTGTTGAAGCCAGCTGACCTGGGCAGGTGGTCATTGACGCACAGCACATCCCCTCAGCTCCAAATACATGATTTGATCATTAAAACAAACATCAGCAATTACTTGGCAGTTTTTCCGTTTTTTGTTGCTCTGCTAATCCTTATTTCTGTTAGAGCCAATTTCACTGTGATCCCACAATGCACCACTCCACACCCGAACCCATGACACCAGAATAAATACTCCAATGACAGGACAACAAACACTTAAAAAACAATAATTAATTAAATTCAAAATGATACATGTCACTTAAAAAACAAAAGCCTTCAGCCCAGCGACAGATCACGTGAAGTTGTTCGCAGTTTCCTGGCTAACATCACTTCTCATGTTGGCGTTAAAAAACCCTGAGTTACTGGTCTGGTTCCATGAAGCCAAAGCTGGGATCTATTCCATTTCCCATCTTTTATTTTTCCTTTACACATGATGATTTTTGGCAGTAGTAATTTACTCCACTCAACCCAAGCAGAAGAAGAAGAAGAGAAGAAGAAAACGTCATATTTAGATTTAGAGTCAAGTAACTTCCTGCTGAGTCAGAATGGCGCCAAATAAAAAGGACAGAGATGTGTAAGACACAAGAAAGGGAAGTCATGCAGAAAGTCATGTAGAAACGCAGTGGCGTGTGTCCTATTGCGCTGGGGTGAGAGTTCATAAAAAGGGCGGAGCTTGTAAGAGCAGAAGGACTCTGAATTGATTGACAGCAGGTGTGCACCTCCTCTGATCGCCGTGGTTACTGCTGCTTGCATTCGGCAGGCTGGGGCTGCTCTTTCTGCAAAACGGACCAGAGACAGAGGGCATTAGGAAACATGGCGACAGAGCGAATGAAGCCAGAAAAAGAAAGCAGACACCAGAGGATGAAGAATGTTAGAACCCTGGGGTGAGACTACAGAGGAAAAGACTGAGTCAGGGTCTGTGGACAGAGGCAACAGTGCATGTGGGACGCTGTCCTGATGTCTCCCTTACCTACAAACGCATGGCTGACAATGACAGATTACGCCTGTGATGAGTTGGGAGAGACAGCACAAGTTTAACAAAAGAGTGAAAACGGCCAATCACTGCAGGAGGACTCAGACACACAGAAACAGCTGCAGCAGCTGGAGGGGCATCAAACATGTGAAATGTTCTCTGTTGATCCAAACTGACCTTGGGCTCCGAGTCTCCCTCATCATCGTCGTCGTCATCACCTTCATCATCTTGCTCCTGAGATAAAAACAAGATGGTTCACAAACGGCTTTATGAGTGCTCGTTTTACAGCTGTGATCCCCTGACCCACTCACCTCTTCATCACCCTCTTCCAACTCCTCCTCTTCAAACTGTAAGAACAATAATGTGAAAACATATCGTCACGACAGGTTCAGGCGGAACTTAAAGACCATCAGAACGTCGCATCCTGGAACTGGGAGCCAGGAGTCTTACGCTGTCATCATCTTCCAGCGCCTCCCCAGTGAAATACAGCACAGCTCTGGGGACCACTCTCTCACGGAAGAAGTGCCCAATCTCAAAGTCTGCGGCCAGAGTGAACTCTGAGTCTTCATCCTGCAGAGAGACGGCAGAGCTTTCACACTGGCACTGCCACATGCAGCTGGGTGGCGCTTAAAGATTTACTCACCATTTCTCCGCCTGGGGACGCTAGAAGAGAAAACACAGGAGACTTCAATACTACGCTCATTTTTATTAACAAATATCGCACAAAGTATTGGTTTTATAGCCAAGTCACCCCTAATCTGCCACACAGCAAATGTAAGAATTTATTATCATAGATGTGAACACATAACATCACTGAACTCACATGAAAAACTCTGAGGCTGATAATGAATCAAACATTCTCTTTTCCTCAGGGACAATAAAACATTGTGTGGAGGTCATGGTTCTGTGGTGACCCATCAGAACAACCTGACGCCTGACCCAGTTCAGACCCAAACAATAAATTATCTTTTGAACATGTGTTGTGTTCTAAGCTCTCAGGACAAAGAGCTAATTAGAATCACCAGTCAGACCAATCAGAGCTGAGGTGGGAGTAAGCCTGGGCATGTACATCATCTTGTCTGATAACTGCTCACTGCATTATTCATCCTCTGAACGTATCTTAGCTTGAAGGATGAGCGAGTCATGTAAAGACAAACTCATTGAGTGTGGCACCACCTGCTGCTATATCAAGGCCAGTGCATGTTAGCGTCAGAGCTTGAATGTCTTCAGATGGAAACGGACTTTAAAGCGCTCACCTTTAATGGGATTGAAGAAGTTGAAGAAGGAGTCATTGGGGACCTGTTTGGTGACGGTGCGGACGGTGCCGCGGCCTTTATGCTTCTGCTTCTTCTTTATAGTTTTCACGGTCACGTCCTTGCCCTTGTGCCAGTCTATCTGACAGCTGAGTGAGGAGGTGTTCAGAGAGGAGGTAAGGAGGAGGTGAGGAGGAAGCCAAGCACGTGGGATGGAACTCACCCTTCACAGTCGATGATCTCTGGGCCCTCAAAGGAGAACGGGTCAGGGCCATCGGGCTCCGACTTCATCCTGTACACTTTAGTGAGGACTGCATTGTTGAAGTAGCCATTGGACTCGAAATGGAACTCTAATGTGAAGCTCTGAGGGAACCAACACAAGCCACTGAGTCCAGGACTCCATTCATAAAGAGCTCAAGTTATCACATGACACACTGACACTGACCATTGGCTGGGACGGCTCCGAAAACTTCACCTGGATATCTTTCAGGTGCTTCAGGATGGGCTCGTCATGCTCCTGCAGGGACAGGACAGGGGACAGGTCAGAGACTTGTATGAGGCCTGACTGAGAGACAAAGTGCTCCCATGGGTCAGGGTCACCTGCAGCATGTCACTGAGCATGTCCACACTCTTGAATATGGTGAGCCAGAACTCGGGAATGCCTTTGGGCTCTTCCTCTGGTTTTGCTTCCTCTTTCTTTGCATCCTCGATGGCAGCTTTTTCTTTGACCTCCTCCTGCAGGCAGACAACAGACAGACACACTGAGATCCTCAGTTTCCCAGTTTGGGATAAATAAAGTTCCTATCCATCTATCCACTGCATACAATCTAACCGACGTACTTCATTACAAACTAAACAACGAAATCAGATTCTGTCTCTGTGGAAAACCACAGGGAGGGACTTACAGCGAGCTCCTCTTCGTCCTCTCTGTCACTGTGCCACTCACACTCCTCATCTGTGGGTTCCACTGTGCCTGTGACGATCTCTCGTCTCTGTGACACCGCGGCAATCAAAGGTTAAGAGGCTGCATTACTCAATATGACAAATTTTTCACTTTTAGTTTCAAGTGTGCTGAAATCACCGCCAGTTTCTCACACACACACACACACACACACACACACACACACACACACACACACACACAGGTGCAGCAAGACTACAGCTGTCAGTCTTCAGGGGACTAAGTATGGCTGTCACTGGCTCTGGAAATAGCCATAACTGACAAAAGAACAGTTGACTAGTGGCTGTCAGTTAATTTAGCACCAAGGTGGATTGGTCGCTGACCTCAGGTCAAACCAGGGACCCACACCACCCGTGAGTCGGCTCAGATCAGTACCTTGTCAAACAGGGGCTGGTAGAGGGCCGCGTACTTCCTCTCCAGCTCATGCACCTCCTCGTAGAAACTGGCCTCGATGTTGGCACACTGCACCTGCAGCCTCTTCAGGGCGTGCACTCGCCGCCTCACGGCTTTGGGCAGCGCGCTGGGAGACACGCACAAGTTAGGCCACAGACGATAATTCAGATTCACTTGTCTACATTGAATCCACTGTCGCACAGCAGCTGGATTTGATTTGATGTCTGGTTCTCCCAAATGATCAGCCTGATCAGCAGCATGAGTCAAACAAAACTTTGGGGTTGTACTTGTATTTACTAGGTCTCCCGTATCACAATACATCAAGCAACTTGTAAACTGCGTCTCAGCGTTCAGCCATCAGTGCAACAACCCAGCACACACATCCACACTGACCTCTCCAGGAAGTGGAAGCTGACGGGTCGGTCCATCTGTCCAGCGGGGTTCTGCATCCCTTGCTCTCCTTTACCTGCAAACCAGAGAAGCAGCGGCCAGTCAGAGCTTTAGGTCCAAGGTTCGGTGAGTCCAGTCCCAGAGGCTTTACCTTTACTGGCGTCCATGGCTCTCACTCCTCCCTGTTGAAGCAGACCAGGCGGATTAGTCAGTTACTGGATCGGGACTTTATTCTAGGGACGATAACAAACACATGGACGTCATCTAGCGAGGTTTACATCCTGGTCTGAAGTCATTACATCAAAGGGTCTTTGTTGATTGATCTTTGTTTTCATGCAAAAGGAAACGATGTCCTTTGAAATACGAAAACAAGTGTACGAATGCTAACGCTGGTGTTGAGCACGCGCAGGCCGATGACGCGCTCACATGCTAATGGCGGCTGGGCTAGTAAAAGTAGCATCAGCGCTCCATGAATATGGTGTCAAATCAGCCGTCGCCGCCTGTGACAGTCCCCGGGGACCGTGGACGCGCCAGCTCACAACTCCATGACCCACGAGCCCGTCCTGACTCGCGCCCTGTATGGGCGGTACCGGGGATCTGACAGCACCTAGCCGGGCTAACCACCGAGCTAACAAGAAAATAGTCAACAACGTGCCGTGAGCAACGCTCCAGCTAGCAGTGACACCGAAGGCTAACGCGCCGCGTCACGTTAAGTGCCGCTGCTAAACGGAGACAATTAAAACAAACGAGTCCAGTGCGCGTCTGCCGCGTGAACGCTGCGTCCCCGGGGTTCGTAGAGAAGACAAGCCATGAGCTAACGGCTGCTAGCCCGCCGCTAGCGTCGGCTAGCTGCCTTTAGCTCACGCGATTGGCGGCGAGTCGGACAGACAGCTCGGCGGCGAGTCGGACAGACAGCTCGGCGGCGGCCGCTCGGAACACGCGGACGGGTCGGGAGGTTTCCTGTTTTGTGTCCCGACAGGCGCAGAAGCGCTGCAGTTGGCGAGCTGCGGCGGAGCCCTCACCTGCCGAGCGGACCTCTGCTGCTCACGCGGCTCCGCTTGACTCAGCACGCGCGCCTCAGCATCCCGGCCTCTGATTGGTCAGCCGCTGAAGGGGGACACGGTGCTGCGTTCATGTACCGCGATGGAACAACGGACATGCAATCATATAACAATACAATAATATAATAGTATAATAATCTAACAATAACATAACAGTATAATAATCCAACAATACAATAATATAATAGTATAATAATCTAACAATAACATAACAGTATAATAATACAACAATACAATAATATAATAGTATAATAATCTAACAATATAATAACAGTATAATAATCCAACAATACAATAACATAATATACCATGTACAATAAAAACGGTCTCAAAGCGCCGAACAGAAACCCAGAGCCAGCAGTGGGCGACAGAGGTGAAGAAAAAGAATCCTGTTGCTGGTCACCACGTGAGGGAGGAGGTAGAGGACAGGAGAGGAACACACATGGCAGCTTCTGGTTATTCCCATAGTGGGCAGAGGACAGAAGTGGACCCTGGGCAGGACCACAGGTCAACACCAGCTCTGGGGCCACAGAGAGCAGCACAGGAAACAGTGAGGGACCTGAACAATCGACTATGTAGAGTGATTATGGGATGAAGGAAACAGTAAAACGTGTTCAGCAACATAGGCCTGTAGCAGCACAGCTAAAGTCTATATAAGCTATAACTGCAGAAACTGAATGTATTCCTAAATAAACTCACATAAGACCCCCTGCCCCCCCCTTAACTATATTTCAGCTGATTCCATTCGACTGTTAGATTTAGGATTTAAGGCGGTTGAGTTGCAATAAGGAAATGATTCCGTGTGACTGAGTGTGATTTATAGGGAAGGATGTTGTTGAGACCATAAGAGGGCGCCATACTCCGTCATAGGCAACGCCGACTGTTCTTACTTTAGAGTGAGAAATCTCATTTATACAGAATTCATAAGCCCCCCCCCCTTTAATACAAGCAGTGTGTGGTGTCATTTTATGAGGTTTGTGTGTTTACAGTCTGATGGAATAATGTCACTATCAAAACAAAAATATCTTTGAGTTTTAATCTCTGTGACCATAAAATGTCAAATCATTTTATTGTCTAAGTAATGGGATGCATATTAATGTTGCTCTAAGAAAGGGTTCAAACCTCTTTAAGAAATGAACAATGTCTCAGTCGATAACTGATTTTGCTTACATGACATCAGCGGATAATAATTTACATCGATGACCCTGTTACTTCATTTCATTCCACCCTGGTTAATAGCTTAACGTGTTCTTTGTGATGGAGTGATGGAGATGGAGTAGTGCTAGCTTTGAGTCCTCAAATGGACACCTTTATTTGCTTTCTGCTCTCAAATAAAACAAGCCACATCCTTTTTACATCGCAGATTGACTCTATTTCCATTGAGGCCTGAGGCCTGAGGCCGTCGCGCGTATCACAAGACTCCATCAGTAACTATCGGTGCCACCATTTAGACCGATCCACCATTAACTTTTTGCAGAAACAGTACATGGAGTACCAGACATATAAAATGCTCAAATTGTGTTTGCAATGTGGTCTACACACTTGAGAGGAAGTGACAGCAGCAGGGCCCCTCGGGGTCTGATGGTGGTGACCAGGCTTTGTGGCTGTCACAGCGTGACATTTACCAGAAGGCTCTGTGCTCACAGAGGAAATCAGGAGTGATTGTGGAGCATTTGGGATGATCCAGAGACCCAGAAACAAGCGTGCAGTAAATGTTCAGTAGCACTTAGGAGCTTTGAGTCCAAACCACAGAAGAAACCTGTAGCCCCGCGCAAAGCTCGTGCATGTCAAGGTGACAAAATGGATTCCTATCTGTCAGTCGGTCTCTGTACAATAAATATCACGTGTTCAGTAATGCATCGCTCAGAGGAGCACGCTGGGGAAGCAAAGTCTCTGAATCTCTCCCATGACTGAATTCCAGTTGCCCTGGTCTCCTTCAGTCTCAGCCGTGTAACCATCTGACGATGAGGCCATCTTCTCGGTAGGCACATGCTTGTATTGGGACCGCGTGATGGAGAATAGAAATCTTCACATTTTCACACATTGATTGGTTGGTTTCTGAGCATCGATTGCAGACAGATGTGTTGATCAAAGACCATTTAAAATCAATATTTTGTTGGCTTTTGAAAGAAAAATGTGAAGGTCTTGCCTTTCATCTGGAGTCCGAACGGTTTCGATTCATTTTTCGTCTCTTGTTTTTTTTTTTGTTTCTTTAGAAATCTTCACATTTTCACACATTGATTGGTTGGTTTCTGAGCATCGATTGCAGACAGATGTGTTGATCAAAGACCATTTAAAATCAATATTTTGTTGGCTTTTGAAAGAAAAATGTGAAGGTCTTGCCTTTCATCTGGAGTCCGAACGGTTTCGATTCATTTTTCTCTCTTGTTTTTTTTTTTTGTTTCTTGCACTCTCCACTCACACAAACACACACCTAAGAAGTGACCTCTCCCTGGAGGCGGACGTCATGATAGCTCTTGTTGATTGGACACGTGGCGACAGTGTCTCCACTGGCTCGTCTCATCACACTGGGCTATTGGTTTTGTGAATGAAGTGGCCAAAGTCCCCAGATGGCAGTATTGATGTGTCAGGACGTCAGGGCCGGTGCTGACCAGCCACCCTGACCCTGCATCCTCTGCTGTCCATTAAAACCCTCTCCCCTAACGCGTGGGTAATGGCCGATCTGAACACACAAACAACAGGAGGGCTCAGGGATGATGAAGTGGAACTACTGAATCTCAGCTGCAACAGGCGTAACAAATTCAGCAGAGCCATCCGTCCAACTTACGGCCTGCCCGTATTGTGTCTTCGTGCTTTACGGGATCCATCTTCCTTCATCTGCACCAAGAAGCAATTTCAGTCCTGCCCTCTTGTTTGTGTGTTGTCTTTAGTCATCAGTCATTCCAATTCTGTGACGACAGCTAAACCTTTTAGCCATCAGCAAAACACACACACACACACGCACAGCTGACACTGTGTGTGTTGACAATATGTAAATCAGAAGCACTGTTGTTTTTGCAAATCGTTTTAGTATCAAATATTGACATTGACAACAAAAGCATTTCCTGGCAAGGTCGCACTCAGTCCTAACTTCTTCAGATTTGCTGAAGGATAAAAGGACATTTGTTGCAATTAGACTGTAATGAGATTCAGTAGTGTCACAAATTTTCCTTGTGTCCACTTTTTGGGACAAAAACCTCTCATTGCTGGATTTCAAAAAAATCTCTAAATTTCCAGATGATCATGTTCATATGATTCTTACAGCTCATATTCCAGAGTGTACACCACAGGTGAGCTTTCTCTGAGGCTCCGGCTACAGTTGTTGTCATGACCTGCACCAGCATGGCTGCAGGCTGCTGGGTGACATGGCCCATTATGGGAAGCCAAATCTAATTTGGTAAATCCAACTTCAGTGCTGTGTCGCTGCTGGAGGCTGAATGGCAACGAGCTAGCATCATTACGCTGTTTGTGACTGCAACAGGCAGGCCGAGACTCTTTTCACAGCCAAAGAAAAAGGTGATAGAAAACATTTTTCTGTGACTGTGAGAGAAAAACTACAAAAAACTGACAGCTGGTTCCCAGATCACCCACAGCGAGTTTTTAACCTGCTGGGCAAATCCAACAAGACACAGGAGATATGTGGGAGCATCGGGAGCACGATGAGCACTTATCAGATCTGACATTTAGAAACAAAGAGCAGGGGGGCTCATGATGAACCTTCATCATCCTGAGCTCACTTGAAATGATTATCCCTCATATTACAAGGAAACATTTCTTTTCGTTTGCTGCCATCAGGAAAAGACACACTTCAAATTACACCAGGCGTCACTGAGCTCACCAATCACAGCCAGCGCCAGTCACAGATGCTCGGGGGGCGGGGGGGCGGACGGACACTCGTGTATGGAGTACAATATATGTGTAAACAGTGTATATATATATTATATTCACGCTGACAAACATAAGAGTGATCACTGTGAAGTTCCCTGAAGCTGAACCAACAGCTGATCCCGCCCATACCCAGAATTTGTGTTGCGTTCATTCTGTGCCTTTTTGATGCAACATTATTGAATGAAGACTATTATTCTGTGTTTCCTCTGCTCTGCAACAAGCCCCACAAAGGTGAGCAGCGCTTGGAGAGAGGGAAAGAAGAAAAGTGGGCGGCGGAGGATAATGGCCCAGCTGGTTGCGTTAGCTGCAATTAGCCATCTGAAGTCCTACAATCAGCTGACGCTCACAACGAATCAATACATAATTGTAATAATTATCATCCTGCTGCCATTTGTGGACACTTCCAGAACACAGGGGGGAATCGGATCAGCAGTGATGGCGTCTCTTCAAGTGCAACCGTCAAACAAAGGCTGCCAGCCATGGCGGGGGCAGGCTCAGCGGCAATGACTCAGCCCAACGGCCTGAACTCTGATTGGAGGAGGACAGGCCTCTTCCATGTTAGTGGAGAGGACAAGGACTGCTTTTTGAGCTTTTTTATCCATCCATCCACTCATCCATCCACCCATGTGAAGCTCCTCCTGTGGCGCTCTCAGCAGACCAATAATGGACGCCAGTCTCGACCACCAGAGCTGATGGTAAAGTAGGTGGTGGCAGTGTGCCTATAAACTGAATGCCAGCTGCCGGTCAAACCAGCACGAGAGTGGTGATGGACTGAAACAGGAAACAAAAGCTTGGACAGAGACGAGGGACAGCCTGTCTCTTATCATCTGAAATAAACAGAGCCATAAAACTGATCTTTGTTCCTCTCTGAATAAATGTCAGGTTATGTTGTGTGACTTTCAACAAAGGTTCATTTCTAAACGCATTGGTTATGCTACTTTTGTCTTGTTGTCTGTTTGGTTTATCTCCTGGAACCCTGCAGGCTACTCCAGTGCTCTTTAGCATTTTCACCCTGTGCGTTCAGGCTGGACAACAAGTCCCACAGGTGGCCAGAGGTCAGCAGATAATCCTTTTACCTGGGTCGCCCGCAGGCACTGAGCATCACTCCGCCATCATGTGACTGTAGATGAGAACCACCACTCCAAAGTGGTTAACGTGGTTGTAGGTAGGAAACAGACACTTAGGGCCAAACAGCAATAAGATGTTGTCTTTTACCTCGTTGTGTGTGTGTGTGTGTGTGTGTTCCCACTATCAAATCTAATTTGCTGAGGATCCGTGGAGATTGGATTGAGCTGATAAAGTGACTTAATTTTCCACAGCTGACTTTTCTCAGGTCTAACCTTTACGAGGAGCCCGGGGCCTCGGGTTCTGACTGTGTGTGTGTTTATTGTCATATGTACAAAGTATCAATGCAATTCTTCCACGCTGAACGAAACGTTTAAATGTCTAAATGCTGAGTCCGTCATGTTTGGAGCAGCGGCTAATGCGCAAAACTCGTTGTACGCAGTGACTGACTGGACCGACGTTCGCGTGTTTGACGTCAGAAAGTGCAAATAAATGAGCCCATAAAAAGAGCGAAGCAGCGTCTCGGCCCCTCCAGTCCCTCAGAGACACGCACACGCGCGCTCACTGACCATGCCGCTCTCCAGCAGCTCCACGTCCTCCACCAAGAGCATCCGCAGAGCCGCGTCCGAGCTGGAGAGGTCTGACTCCATCACGGTAAGAGACGATCCATTACGCACGCGCTCTGCCAGACGCGCGGTAATAACAGGAAAGAAAATGAATGTAAAGCTCCTGAGGCTAAGGAACGGCTTTCAGTCTCCCAGATTCCTCGGCAGGAGGCAAAGCCTGATCGAGGACGCGCGCAAAGAGCGCGAGGCTGCGGCGGCGGCGGCGGAGGCGGCGGAGGTGAGCGAGCAGATCGTGTTTGAGGAAGACGATGGAAAAGCGCTGCTCAACATCTTCTTCACCTTGAGGAACTCCAAGACCCCCGTGCTGTCCCGCGCGCTCAAGGTTTTCGAGGTAGTTTTCAACCTTGTTAAAAAAATATGACGTCATCTTTTTTACATAATTAAATCACTGTTCATTCGTTCATTCATCACTGATCATTTCAAACATGACTGAATGAGGCTGTAGTCAGGCTCACGCTCTGCAGCTCCGTCCTCTTCCAGACGTTTGAAGCCAAGATTCACCACCTAGAGACTCGACCTCGCAGGAAGTCGAGGGAGGGCGTGGAGGCGCTGGAGTACTTGGTCCGCTGCGAGGTGCACCTGTCTGACGTCAGCACTCTGATCAGTTCCATCAAGAGGAACGCAGAGGATGTGAAAACCACCAAAGAAGTCAAATGTAACGCCCTCTCCCCACTTGGACCCTGACCCTAACCCTAACCCTGACCCTAACCCTAACTCTAACCCTTGGACCCTAACCTTGACCTCTCTGCTCTTTCAGTTCACTGGTTCCCAAAGAGAATTGCAGATCTGGACCGGTGTCATCATCTGGTCACTAAATTCGATCCGGACTTGGATCAGGACCATCCTGTGAGTCACGACCGAGGTCTGGAGTGGGTTTGTGTGATATGTCGCAGAAATGTGATCAGTGTGTCTGTGTGATTCGATCAGGGCTACACGGATGCGGCGTACAGGCAGCGGAGGAAGATGATTGGTGACATTGCCTACAGATACAGACAGTGAGACGCAGCCTTCTGCCTTCATACAGCCCAGCTCTGACCTCACACTAACTCTGCTGTCTCCCCTCAGCGGGGAGCCCATTCCCACCGTGGAGTACACCGAGGAAGAGGTGGGCACATGGTGAGAGCCGCTCCACGTTTGAGGGGGTGTGAGCAAGAGCCCTGATTGGTCCACGTCTCACGTTCTGCCCCGAGCTTCTCTTTTCTTTATTTCCTGTCTGTGTGAACATGTCCATTCCCTGTAAATTGTCACATAAACGCCAAACGTCCCTGACCAGGCGAGAAGTGTTCTCCACCCTGAGGGAGCTGTACACCACCCACGCCTGCGGCGAATACCTGGAGGCCTTCCGGCTGCTGGAGCGGCATTGTGGGTACAGTGCAGACAACATCCCCCAGCTGGAGGACGTGTCCCGCTTCCTGAAAGGTAAAGACTGGAAAAGACAGGACAAGCCATGGGCACTCGGCTGACTCTTTATTTCCCCACGAACGTGCACAGAGCGCACGGGCTTCCAGCTGCGTCCGGTGGCAGGTCTGCTCTCAGCCAGAGATTTCTTGGCCAGTTTGGCCTTCCGAGTGTTCCAGTGCACCCAGTACATCCGCCACGCCTCCTCCCCCATGCACTCCCCGGAGCCGTAAGTACAACCGTGGCTTCAGTGAAACGCCAACATTTGATCTTTGACCTCATTATTCATTCTTGAGTCCATGTTTTAGCCAGAGAAGAAGAAATTCCTGTCTCTGTTTCTGTGGTAACTTGTTCTGCCAGTTTGAGGCCACAGTCTGTACTGGGTTAACTGGGTGAGGGTTGGGATTCTCTGTCTCCTCAGTGACTGCGTCCACGAGCTCCTGGGACACGTCCCCATGCTGGCTGACCGCACGTTTGCCCAGTTTTCACAGGTTAATGTCGGATCTTTCAGATTAGTCGCTCATTAGTTCCAGTGTCATTTTGACGGCCATCTGTCTGTTGCAGAACCTTGGCCTGGCCTCACTGGGGGCCTCAGATGAAGACATTGAGAAGCTGTCTACCGTAAGACTCAAGTCCTCCATCTCCTGCTAATACTGTGCACAGCCCACTGACCTCTGGCTGTCCTCATGTGTCCTTCAGCTCTACTGGTTCACCGTGGAGTACGGCCTCTGTAAACAGAACGGGGAGGTGAAGGCTTACGGCGCCGGGCTGCTCTCTTCCTATGGGGAGCTTGTGGTGCGTTCCTCCATCTTTCCTTCGCTCCATGTCCTCTACTGGACAATAAACATGCATGTGACCATGTGATCTCATGTGACTGCAGCACTCTCTGTCTGACGAACCAGAGACGAGGGAATTCGACCCCGAGTCTGCGGCCATCCAGCCTTATCAAGACCAGACATACCAGCCCGTCTACTTTGTCTCGGAGAGCTTCTCAGACGCCAAGGAGAAATTCAGGTATGTTCTGTTTTTGGCACAAACGGGGGTCACGCTGGCCCCGCGGCCTCAGACATTTGTGGGTCAGCTGTTGCCACTGAACTGGACCTGGCCGGCAGAACCAGGGGCTTGAGTGGCTTTTTACACACAGGAAGAGATCCTAGCCCCTATAGAACCAGACTGGTCAGAGTGAAAGCGACGTGTGGGAGCGTGTGTGATTGTCCAGCTCTGACTTCTTCACCATCTTCCACCAGGGCTTACGTGGCCGGCATCAAGCGTCCGTTCTCGGTGAGGTTCGACCCCTTCACCAGCAGCATCGAGGTCCTGGACAACCCGCTGAAGATCCAGGGCGGCCTGGAGGGGGTGAAGGATGAGCTCAAGATGCTGACAGACGCCCTCAGCGTCTTGTCCTGATGGCGCCCCCTGCTGTTTGTTTCCTGTCCACCTCGCTTCGTGCTGTTCTGATGAGTTGTTGCTTGTTGTGTTTGGCCGACAAGGTCGCAACCGATGAAACCTCCCGAGTCTCCAAAGATGTGCAATGTTGTGACACGACGCTGCCATTTCTGCTTCGAAAGCAACTTTGTGTTGATGAAATCTGACGGGGAACTGTAACCCTGAACGTGTTCCCATCAGCGGCTTTCCAACTGTAATCATGTGACAGTCTCTATTCAAAGCAAATCTATCCATCTGCTGTGATACAGGCTTTAATTTCCACATGTGACTTTAAAAAATTAAGAACCAAATCAGCGTCCCTTGTTGTAAATGAATGACTATTGCTCCAGTTAAAAAAAAGCCAAATAATAAATAAATGAACATCACCTGACACTAAAACATCTGTTGACCTTGTTTGGTTCCATGGCCTTTGATCTTTTCCTGTCAGCTTGAATCATTATTAAAGTGGATTCCGTTTTACTGAGCGTTACCAGGAGAATTAAACGTGTCTGCCGCCAGGGGGCGCTCTGCCCTGGAGCAGCAGTTCCAGTCTGGAAACAGCAGGTGTCAGTGTGAGTCTGAAGACGAGCTCAGGACTCCGCACTTATGTAAAGGAGCAGCAGCGAGTGTGTGTGAGAGAGAGAGACCTGGACCAGTGTTGACTCCCCTCAGGTAGGGCAACAGCCTCACTAATCAACCCCCACCCTGCTCCTCCTCCTGCTCCTCCTCTGTCAGCCACTCTTTGACCCCGGTGACTTCATCCGCACCTGAGTCAGAGGGAGAAAGCCTCAGACCTCGGGCCACGCTCCTGCCTCTCCTCCTCCTCGTCCTCCTCCTCCTCCTGCTCTGCTGAAGCCTTCATTTTAATGACGCAGGGCGGGGAACATGGACATTTGTCTCCTTCGAACTCTTCTGTGTGTAAACACTGTGATTGCAGGGTTAGCCGCTCTCCCCTCTCCCTTTCTTTTCTTTTTCTCCCTTTAAGCACTTTTCCATAAAGCGTCTGCGGACCTTTTTTTTACCAGCCTGAGGAGGAGGAGCGAGGGGTGGGGTGTGGGTGCTGGGGGCGTGTTTTGGTATATAACACTTCTCGCTGTGAAGTTTTGCCTGTCGCCTGCTCTTTGGGACAGCCCGTCACACACCATCCCGTAGCCTCACAACTGGGAAACTAACTCACCTGCATCCCTCCGCCTCCTCCTGCACCCCCTGCACCTCCGCGCCTTCTCCTCCTCCTCTACTTGTTCTTCTGACCACTGTCATCGGACATGGAGCCCCAGCACAAACCCGGACAGCTCTCAGTGTGCCACACCTGCCGGAGAGCGGAGCGCAGCAGGATGAAGGTACGGGGGGGGGGGGGGGGGGGCTGCGCGCGCACCGTTTCTTTTTAATTTTTCTGTAATTTTAATTTGCATGCAGAGGAGGGGGGCAGCTTTGCAACAGGTTATATGGAGTGTGTGGTCAGTCTCTTTGAGTCTGTCGGTCTTGATGTTGCGGAGACTCGCAGAAAACAGCTGCTCCTGTGGCCGGCAGACAGGGGGCGCTGCAGCAGGTTTGCAGGGTCACTACAGGGTGTGTGTGTGTGTGTGTGTGTGTGGGGGGGGGGGGGGGGGAAATTGGGGGTTGGGGGGGGGGGGGGGGGGGGGGGGGGGGGGGGGGGGGGGGGGTAATATGCTGAGTCTGTCTTTTTCCGAGAGTTAACTATCGAGTAGCCCGTCTTGCAACTTCTGGGGGAGTTGTGTAAGAGAGAGGCGCACAGATAGCGCAATTCGGACCTTTGGTTTCGTCCGTTGCGGGCGTTTAAGTCCCACGTTAGTGGGTCAGTGCGTGAACGAGAGATTTAAAGCGCACAGAGCGGTCCCGACATCTGGCTGCCGTCTTCACATGTCACCTCTGTGTCCCCTGCAGGTCCACAACATGTCTCCGTGCAGGCGCGCGCTCCTCCTCGGCCTGGCCCTGGCGCTGTGCGCGGTGGAGCTGGCCTCGGCCGAGACGCTGTGCGGGGGTGAGCTGGTGGACGCGCTGCAATTCGTCTGTGAGGACAGAGGCTTCTACTTCAGTACGTTGTCTCCGTCTGTGTGTGGCTGTGCGTGTGCGCGTGTGCTGTTTGTCTTTCTCTCTTCCACACACACACACACACACACAGTGAGAGCAGATTACAGCCAGCTGTGCGCCTCTAAGAGTCCAGGCCGCTCCTCTGCTGAGCGTGCGCGTTGTGCCTGCACCTCTCATTGCATATGAAAGGCGCGCACGACCCCGCACACAATGGGCGGCTTGTTTACCAGTAAAGTAATAGCACCCCGAGAGGCATCCCAGTCACCTCAGCACCAGTGTTCCCAGGCTGGGGGAGGGGGGCGGTGATGGCAGTAACTGTGTGGATCAGCTGTTTGCCTGTTGTCAGCCTCTGTGCCCCCCCCCCCACCCTCTCATGTTCCACTTCCTTCAGGTCTGTGCCACACGCTAACACATGCTAACCCCGCCTCAGCTCTACCTGTGACTACGTCCGTCCTCTGTCTGTCCTCTGTTCATCCTCTGTCCACGGGGTGTTGACTGGGATCTTCACTTTGTTGCTGCTGGTCAGAGATTCCTTTGATCCTCTTTGCCTGGGGCACCACTCTGACTGCTGACGTAATCCTGCCGAAACAACCTCGACCACGACTGATGCCAGTGCTCCTTACTGTCTGTCCTCAGGTCGGCCAACCAGCAGGGGCGGCAACCGGCGGCCCCAGAACCGTGGGATCGTAGAGGAATGTTGCTTCCGTAGCTGTGACCTCAACCTGCTGGAACAGTACTGTGCCAAACCCGTCAAGTCCGAACGGGACGTGTCGGCCACCTCTCTGCAGGTCATCCCCGTGATGCCCGCACTCAAACAGGTACACGCGCCCGTATGGGACACGCCGTCCTCCGTATCTGTCCTCCGATCTGCTGCTGCCCCCATGGCCCCGACACCCAGAGCCGACTCGGGTTTATCTGGTTCCATGGTCACTGCTGAGACGTTAGCTTCCATGCAAAGTGCTGATGGTGATGGAAAACAGCACATTCGAGTCATTCTCAGAGTGTGTGTGTGTGAGAGTGTTGGTCTGGAACAAAACACCATGTTCTGATGTTTGGTTATTAGTCACGGAACAGCGTGTGCTCTGATGCTGGTGGTCCAGACACCTGCGGCGGCCAGCAGAGGTCGTCTGAAATATGTCATGAAGGTGGTCGTCAAAGAGTTTCACAGGATGGAGCCGTGGCTGCGGTCCAGACCTCTTAAAAAGTCCCTGCAGCCTTTCACTGGGACAAGAAGACAAGGACGTCTGTTTGGACTTTGTCTGGTGCGTGAGGTTGCTCCCGATGCAAATAAACAACAAAGGTGACGAATATGGCCAATGATGATGAACGTAACAGTTCTTCTGTCTGGGAATGAGTTGGGACATGTCCCCAGTCTGTGTGATGGGGACAGGCTGCTCCCAGGCCTGAAGTGAATAAACACTGTTCAAGTGGCGGCACCAAAACAAGCCATTCACAGCAAGCACTTGCTGCTCGTGCATAAATTCTCGCTGTGCCTCTGGCTGTGGCGCCCAGCACAAGAAGGTTTTCCTGTGGGGTTCGGCGGTTGGCCGCGGTCAGTCGTTTCAGCAGCGTGCTGCTCATATGTACGTGAGACGAGTGACTGTATGTTAAAGAGGCTGAACCGAGCACTTGTTGACAGCTTCTCTCAGTCAAGGGAACCAAAACAAGGGCCAGGCAGAGGCCCGCCTCAAATGCCAGGCTGTTATGACGCTCGAGGCGATAAGAATGACATTTGATTTTCACGGCACGGCATCTGTCCATAAAGTAAACAAAGCTTTGCTCTCGCACCGTATCTTATCGACACTAATGAACTAACATCCTTTTTCCCACTTTTCCCTCTGTTTTGGCGTGCACGCCACAATAGGAAGTCCCCAGGAAGCAGCATGTGACCGTCAAATATTCCAAATACGAGGTGTGGCAGAGGAAGGCAGCCCAACGGCTCCGGAGGGGTGTCCCCGCCATCCTGAGGGCCAAGAAGTTACGGAGGCAGGCGGAGAAGGTCAGAGCACAGGAGCAGGCGGTCTTCCACCGGCCCCTGATCAGCCTGCCCAGCAAACTGCCGCCCGTCTTGCTCTCTACGGACAACTACGTCAACCACAAATGAGCCCGCCGCCAGCCCTTTGCACAGACCAGAGTTTGGAGGGAGAAAAAAAGACTAGGGGATTATAGCTTTGTCTCTGACGTCATTTCTGTGGCAGTCCTCTCTGACCTCCCCTGTCCGAGCCCAGCAACCCCCCCCCCCCCCCCCCCCCCCCCCCCCCCCCCCCCCCCCCCCCCCCCCCGCTCTCATCCACTACTTCTTGACCCTCTGGCCCTTTTCTATTGCCCCCTTCAAAATCACCCGCCCACCCTCCTCCGGCGCACAAACATGCCTTCACATTCTTCCTGTCTGATGTCTTCGCTCCCTCTTTCAGTCACTGACACAAAAGGCACAAACACAAATGATGAGAAAAACAATTTGGCTGACTGAGATTCAGGTGGATCCTCAAGCAAAAGAGGAAGGGGACGGGAGAAAAGGAGATGAAAGAGATCCGCGGTTCGCAAGTGTCGCGAGGACACCTGGCGGAATGTTTTTTTGTCCTTGTGGAAGACGACTGAAAGCAAAGAGCAGTTTGCATGAAAGAATCAATTCCACTTTTCCTGAGGCAAAAAGAAAATCTCTTTAGTTTGCACCTCTACCTATAAAGGGACTTCCACACTGTAAGGAATTATTTTGTAAAATTAGATTCCTGTTCCAGCACCTTTTGGTCACAAACAAAAAGCAGAAAAGAGTCTGCAGAATTGCACATTGCCACGGATTACGTCAAAGTAAAGAAAAAAATGGCACTATTTTTTTACGAACAATGAACGTGTAGCTTAAAAAAATGTCATGGTGCTAGCTTTGGGAATGGACTCAAAGAAGAGGTTGAAAAGCACGTTTTTTTTTCTTTGAATGAATACTAAAACTTTCCGTTTTAAGGAAAGTGTGACTTTAAACGAAGGAAAATCAAGGATCCGGGGGCGCTCCTGGCCGCGGCAATGTCAAGGGGCAAGTGTCACTGAGAACAGGTGTGGGCTGTGCTGGCGTCCGGGCTCACAGCGAGTGCTAGCGGCTGCTCGTCGCTAGCTCGCCAGCATACGAGGTGAGAGGGACCCGAGACCCAGTCCCCGTTCGTCCCGTCCCTCTGAGGCTGCCGGACACAGGGAGCAGTGTGGGGACACATACATAGGACACCGTGGACCGCCTGGATTGGGACAGTACTTCCTGTTCGCCATGACAGGAAGTCTCATGGCATGGACACAGAGCGAGTGGGATAACGATGATTCTATTTTATTTTGTCTATTTGTCGGTTTTCTTTTCTCATCAATGAAAACCTCGTCAGTTTCTGGTACCGTGACATTCCTGTTTTTGCAAGTTAGGCATTTGTTTCTGTTTCCATGGTAATTAATATGATGTTATTTTACAGTTCTAAAGAAAGGCACAACATTTCAAGTCAAAGGGAAAAAAGCAGCAATAATGTCAACTAACATTTTATCTGTTCTTGTATATCAGTAGTATTCACATGCTTTTGCCTGAAAACAAATACTTGAATATATATATATAGATATATATGTATACATCTGTATATGTGTGTGTATATACGTACCATGTATACACACACATATATATAAACATAGATATATAATTAGTTTCCAGGGACATTGTGTTATTTTCCTTTAGTCTGAGCTGTATCTTGCGTAATGAGCCGCCAAGCTTTTTTGTTTGTTTGTTGAAATACAAATAAGGGCACTGTATAAAGGCATTATTTATTTTATTATAAAATATATTTGAAAAATTGGTCCAAATAATATACGTAGCACTGATGCTCAACTGATGGATTTATTTTGTATGATCTCTGTTTCCAATTGGAGTTGTAAGGCTTTTTTGTAGATGCTTTGTACCAAAAATAATGTCTCCCCTTTCTCCTCTTTTGTTTTCCATAGTAACTATAAATTAATATTTTAACAGCAGCATAGCCTGGATTGCTTAGACTCTTATGTCACAGAAATAGGCACATGCGTTGACGTCCAGAAGCCGGTCAGGGTTGTCTGTGAAAAAGGATTGATTGTACTCATACCCACTATGTTTTTAAAGCCACTTTAGTATTGATGGCGGGAGAATGGTCAGTCCTTCATTAAATCATGTCTTTGTACTTATGCATGGTGTCCTATGGTCTTCTGAGGAGCAGCGTGTTCCTGTGCCCTGGTTGGGGGTAACCATGTCATTAGTGTGGCGTTAGCAGCCACCACAGGCTAACCAGAGGTTGTTGCATAATCAGGAGATTTTGTCGTGTGTTTTACTGCCTGTCTGTCTTTGTCCTGTCGTATAAATGTCTTTTCCACCTCTGACCTTTCTCTGCCTTGTCTCCTGTCCTCTGTCTGTGCATGTCTTTGCGATGGTGGACGAAGGGCTAACATGCTGAACCTTTGTGAAGCACTCAGGAATAAAAACTCAGTGTGCAGAGTCTCTGAGTGTCTCAGTAATCTGAGGGTGTCACCTGGTCCCCGGCCACAGTGACGCAGCCGAGGCGGGAGGCGGAGGGTCGGCCCAACACTTTCTCTTCTTTCTGTCAGAGACCGCCGTCATCTCGGATCAGCAGGCAGTGCAATCATTATCCTTGTTATTATTCTATTTTATTCCATATTTTCCTGATAGGACTGCATTCATTCACTATTGTAATGTTCAAACAGGCGACTCGTGTTCGTGTGGATGGCGTGAAAGACAACCACTTCTTTTCGCTCAAGATGAAGAAACGGTTCTGTGTCAGTAGCTCACTCAGCCTGTGTATTTTATTGATTTAACCTCTGCACGCTAGAACGTCCGAAATGCACAATTCATGTACTTTCATTTTTAATATCAATAAAAAAACATTTTATCAAACGTATAACGTCTGGAAGATGTGTCTCTCTTTTTTCTATAAATTAAAGCGCATGTGCCCTGTGAAAGATTTATGACATATGAAGAATCTCCAGCTGCTTTTAGCACCTCTCCCTCCTCTCTCTCCATCTCTTCTTCTCTCCTTGCCTCTACACCTGTCTGTCTTTGTCTGTCCTTACTGCCACACCCATCCGTCCGTCCTCCAGTGGCGAGCTAGCCAGCGGAGCAGGCTGCAGCTAACTTTAGCAGCAGACATGTCTCAAATTATCACATGACCTTTCCATGTTGACGTGTCTGTTGAGGGGCAGGTTGGAGCGTCTCTGTCCCCAGAGACAGTCTGAGACACTGAGGCTCCGGTTCAGATGGTCGTAAATCACTCGTCCACCTGTCTCCTGAAAGCTCGCTGGAGGTGGGAGGAGCTCTGGCTTCCTCTGAAGATGGCTGCAGGTTTCACATGTTTCCTGCAGCATGACTCTGTTCCCTGACACATGCATTGTTGTGCAGTGTCCCTCAGGCCTGTGTGTGTGAGGACAGGGACTCTCAGCGTCCCAGAGTCTTGTTGAGCTCATTTGAACTTGGTGTCCAATGTAAACATCCTCAACGTCTCTCTGTCGTCATCCTAAATGGTGGAGGCCGAGCGCCGGAGCTGTGGGTGGCACGGCGCTCCCAGGCCTGACATCGGAAACTGCCAAAGAGCACACTGGAGTTAGTTGTGGTTGGCCGGATGCACGGGATGCATGTCAGGCCAGCGATTGAGGCACAGGGTTTGGCAAAGCCTGCCCAGCGTGGCCACACAGGCCAATTAAGACAGGCCTTCTCCTCTCCTTCTTCTGTTCCCCTCTTCTGTCTCTCTTTTATCTCTCACTCGCTCTTTATCTCTCACTTTCTCTCTTGTGCTCCCCCTCTCTTTCTCCCAGTCCTCACAAAGCGTGCTCACACATTCCTCCTCTCCCACTTTTCCTCCCTAATTGCCATGAACTGAAAAGCGGGATGGAGAGAGGGGAATGAGACTGAGAGAAAGAAGGAAAGGGGGTCATACCACAGAACAAATTGTACTCGTCAAAACTCTTATGGCGGCGTAAACGGCGTCCAGCACGCAGCGGCCTTCGGGCCTCGCTGATTACACAGAAACACAACCGTTTGGCCAACGTTCCATGATGTAAAATATCATCTGTGGGTTACGGCAGAGCCGGAGAATAAAGAGGTGATTGTGCTCCTCTGCGCTAATTGTTGATTCCTAATCAACCAGGAGGCGCGAGGAGGCTTTCCTAATTATGTAACCGTAGGTTCTGACATATGAACAAAGGAGGGAAAGTGTTAGTGGCTTTGCTGCAAAGGAAAGAGGGTCAGATGTTTGAGTCGCTTTAAAGAAATCATTTCTAACATTTGAATTGAAGACGAGACAACACACTGCAGTCCACTGACCCTGACCCTGACCCTGACCCTGTTGGTTGACACCACAGGGAAAAGGTCAGAGAAGCCAGAGGAGAAGTGCGGGACCAGAACCTGGGAACCGCAAGAATCAAAACAAAGGGGGAAGTGGTTTCTAGTGTGGTCACTGGGTCATTGCATGAGTTTCCTCTTAATGGAAAACAAGGGGTCACAGCTTCACACTGAAACATGCTGTGTGTGTGGTGCATGGCTGCCCAGCTACACTTACAGGGGTCAGAAGTTACTGTGCTTGTGGCTTAGTTTCATCAGAGGTGTTGCTGGACGAGTGAAGTGGGTGGCGGCAAAACGCTGCGCTTAATGAAACAGGGAGGTCAGCATCTTGGAACGTTTAAGTTTAAGCAACTTTAACATTATCCAGGTGGGTTCACTCTCTCAGGGAATTCATCATTGTTGCATGTCAGTGTCACATGATGTGGAGGTCACAGGGGCACACACACACACACACACACACACTCTTTCTTGTTTGTGAAAAACGGACAACATGAAAGATAGAGGCAGACAATCAGTTGTGCCGGCACATGTGGTGGAGCAGGCAGAATAAAGCCAACTGCACAATAACCACGGACACTCCCCTCTGTGTTTGAACAACATCTAATTACAGATCAGCGTCGCAGAGCCCATTCCACGGGCAAAATAGCAATCTCTGCTAATTACAAGGCAGCGTGATCCATACCTATCCGTCTACTGGAGAACTGGAGTCAGCACCGACACCAGCCTCACAGAAACACTGGCAAAATAACATCACCTGCACTTCACGTTGTGAAAAAGCTTGCACGTGGACACTGTTACTTGCTTCTGACTGACAAGTGTTGTGCTGGTGCCAGTGTGTGTCCAGCTGTCTCACACACACACAGTGAGAGGGTCCTCGCTCACCGGCTGCAGAAGCATTCTGGGTATCTTCCCCACATTAACCAGATAAGCTCCATGTCTTTCGCTCATGCCGGGCGCCGGGGTGACGGGGTTTACTCCTGCTATCGCTCTCAGGCTCCTCCTCCCCTTGACCTTTTCCTCCTTGTTATTTTGCAACTGCTGTTTTGTGGGTGGTAAAGATTTCTGCCAGAAATCCCCCCCCCCGGCTCATTAAACAATTAATATCCGGTAACAAATGAATAAAATCCTCTTGCATGCCAGCTTTTTTCCAGACATTTCAGCCATGCACAAACACTAGCAGATAAAAAGTCCCACAGCAGAAAAGTGTGAATATTTAGGAGGAAATTGCTTGAGAAGGACTGTGCCATTTGGCCACGGCAAACTATTGTCCGCTGAGACCATGGATGCTGGCATCGGCTGTGTGTGTCCACTGTGCCGTCCTCCCGCCCAGCACTGTCAATTTCATTCTCATGGTTCAGTAACGCCGATGGGAAGACGTCCAGAAATCCGCCACTGAAAGCCTACGCATGTTGCATGTGAGCGTGCCTGTGTGTGAGCGTGCATGTGCGTGAGCGTGCACTTTAATAAATGGCTGACGCAAACAAGCTGTGACAAAGTTTTCAGTGTGAAAAGCAGATGGACACAAACATAAACAAACAACTCAGCGCATGCAAACAAACATATATGAAAGCGCACATGTACTGACGCGCACCCCTCATTCACAAACGTGCATTTATGAACGCACTCTCACACACACTGGTGTGCACGGAGCCCTGCTAATGATGGGTGGCACTATGATGTTTGTGTGTGTTCCAAAAGAATTGGCATTACTTCTTGGGCTCCGGCAGCAGCCAACAGCAGCAGGCTATTAACAAAACTCGCTCTTTGTTTGCTTTTTTCCTCGTTTTTTTACTTGAGAGGCGCCAAGCAATTAATGGTCTGCCTATGGGAGACCAGTAAACTGTGCCACAGTGGGGAACATATGCACGGTGATGCAAGACATGATGGACGGTGTGAGGAAGGTTCTCCATGTTTATAGCAAACCAGCCATTTGTTGGTGGTTTCCGCTCACAAGGTGGTAAAACCTCAGCGTTCAAATGTAAACAACTCGTGTTGAGGAGCGTTTATCTGCTGTTATACTTGAACAAAGCAGCTTGCATGACTTCCTGTTTTTTTTGTGTTCACAGCTGCTGTCTGTGGGAGGGTCCTCTCGTTCCTCTGGCCGATCGACAGAACACGGCCCAGTGGTGGTTAACTGTCAGCGTCGACTCGCTAACCTCTTTTGCCATGAACCAAGACAAACCGTGGGAGTGCCGGGGACTGAGCGGTCATGGCGACCAGTTAGAAATGTTAACACCCAGTATGGTAGTGTTCCCTGCTACAGCACAAAGCAGATTCTGAGATGAGCTAACAGCTGCGGTTTCCACTCCGAAAATTAGCTGCTAATCCACGTTTCAGCTAATTGACATGTGCAATGTTTGCACATTCTTGAAAAGTATGTCTGTGCACATGTGTTCACCACCAAACTTTTTTTCAATTTGTGTGTTAAGTGTGTTTGTGAGAGGTGGTTGTGACAGGTAACCAGGAATTATCCGGTGGCTTGCTCCCCAGACAGACTGTGCACGTACGCACTGTGCCAGGCCCGTAATTGTGGGCTCAGAGGGAGAGAGGCTACATGTTAGCCGTATCATTACAAATCAAGCGAGAGTTAGCTTGCTGTCTGAGGCCGGGTCAAACGCCTGCTAGCAACCACTGCAAATAACAATTTGTCTTCATTTGACCGCCACAGTGTAACTAATTCTGTTTTTCTTACATTTTCTAATGGAAGGTTGTACTAGTTGTTCGCACCTCCCTCTCTTGCCTCCAATGCCCCTTTTCCACACAGCAGAAGAACTTTCAGGTCAAAACTCTAATGATTCACCATCCTTTACAGCTCTAACTTTGCTCTTCACTTATGTTAGAAAACCCAAGATCCCAGAGTATTTTTGAGTTTTTCTATGAATAACTTCTTCTTCAAAAATAAACACTTTTTTCTTCTGAAACCTAGTTCAGTCAGGAGGGAGAGCGAGTTCTGAGAGTTCTGGTAAAACCAAATAACAGAGCCGGACAGCAGACACGAGCTTCATCAATAAAGATGTTCTTTCTGTGAAAATAGTCACAGTTGCCAAACAAAACACGTGTGGGACCAGGAGTTGATGCAGAGGGGGCAGACATGTTTTCCCCTCCTTCCCCACCTGGCCCAGTCCACAGACTCCACAGGGTCCCCGGGTCCTGATAACAAGGGATGATAGTCTGCCAGCTCAGCTCAGTGTGGGGGAGGGTGGGCGGACAGCAGCAGAAAAACATTGAGATTAAAGAGCACAATACCACTTTTTAATCACTTCCAATGTTCATGTGTGAACACAAGCCTGGTGAGGCCCAAACAAACCTAAAACACAATGGGGGGGGGTTCATGTGTGAACACAAGCCTGGTGAGGCCCAAACAAACCTAAAACACAATGGGGGGGGGGGGGTGTCCATTTGTTTTTTGGTTAAAGGGCCAAATCTGGATCTTGTGAACTGAGGTGACATACAGAGGGGCTGCTTGGAGTTGGTCGAGGTTAGGGTTGTTGTTAACTCCACTGGGTTAGGTCCATGCTGAGGGTACCTGGGTAAGAGCCATGCTGGGGGTTCCTGGGTTAGGGTTAGGGTACACTGACAGCCAATCCTATGTTTCCACAAACAAAGTTGGACAATAAGGCTCAAAACAAACAGTGACATGTTGGACACCGGAGCAGTTCTGTGTGGTTCTCTGTGGCGGTTAAGTGACTCCAGAAGGTACCGTTCTGCTGTTTGGACCAGGAAAGCTTTGCGTAAACTGATTCCCTCGCTCCTCGTATATCATTTCTCTCCCATGCTATTATCTGTCCGTTTGTTTAATTACCAGTTACGTTTTGCTCCGGGTTGCTGTGGTAACTGACATACACTCTCCATATGTGCTGTACATCTCAGGAGAGCAGAGAAACACTGAGGCAGAACAATGCATAAAAGCTAACTCAGAACAGGGGGAGCTTTTTCCCAGAGGATTACGTGGATAGAAATAAGCCCCTTATGGTCTGTGACACATTTGGCAAGCTCAGTTACATATACAGTCCATATATTTCAATAGAAATGTTTGAGACACCCTCTTTGAATTACCCCCCTAAGGAACTCATCAGATCATATCATAAACAAAGCCAGCTTGTCCCAATATCATTAAATGTACGCTCCTCGTTAGAGGAACTGTTCTCGGACCCTTCGCTGTCCTCACGTGGCAGCACTGAGCTGGCTGACCCTCCGCACACTTTACTGGGAGTTTCGCTTCTCTGGCAGTTCCCAAAAAGCCCTGGGACGCAGACAGCGGCGCAGAAGGTGTGTGTCGGGCCAGAGATGAAGTGTTTGTGTGTTTTGCTCTTTACATGACGGGTAAAAGCCAATGTTACTACTTGAGCTGTGTGTTTAATGTCGGTCCAGAAAGAACCACCCGCGGACTGAGATTAAGTCATGTGGCTGAAGTGAGCAAAGAGCAATGAAGCCAAATCTATTTGCTCTGCTTCTTTCCTGGTCTCAGGTCAGTGCTGCCACTTCAGCCTTCAGTGGATTCAGAAAATTCCACATTTTTCACATTTTTTCTTGCGATCTGACCCCTGGTCCAGGATTTGCATGAAGGAACTTGCACATCTTTATCTGATGGAGCTGTTTGTTGACTGGTGGGAGAAGTTGTTGCTAGCAGCAAATTTTTGTCCAGCCGTAGCATATGAGTAAATACCACAGATTCAAGTACTTCTCTCCCCTGGCCTGTGTGTGTGTGTGTCTTTTGGACAACAGTATAAGGTGGGATTGCAAATAAAAGTCTTGACCCCAGGCTGTGGAATTCCAGGGTAGGCATTCAAGGAACATGCCCCCCCCCCCAGCCCCCCTTCAGCCTTACACTGCAACACACACACACCAAGCAGACAGTTCCCCTGCCCCCTTCCTTTTGTTGTTGTTGCCCCCCCCCCGACAATGGAAGGCATCTCCCCACTCAGTAGCAGCGCTCTGCCTTGGACTTTAGTTGATTCCAACATACATACATACGGGAGATAAGAAAGAGGCGCACACACACACACTCACACACACATTCCCTTTCTGCTGCTGATAAAGCCTCTTGGGATAGGGCCCTTCTGTGGCCGAGGCCCCGGTGGCATCGAGACACAAAGCTCCTTTTAGCGTGAGCATTGTCCCCCCCGCCTGTTCACTATGATTAGTCAGCATTCTGCTATCAGAGAGGGCCCTGGCCTACTTCTGCACAGGAATTCGACCTATGACATCAGTCTGTTACAAAGAAGCCAAAGTCTGTCTGCCGTGGGCCTCAGAGAGTCCAGGTGGAAGCCTGGAGATAAAAGCACGACATCGAGAGAAGAACGAAAAGAGCAGGAGGTGACCAGAGGCTTTCAAACCTCACACGTTCTAACCTGAGCCAACCCAACGCTGTCACGTGATCTGACATGTGGATTTCAGCATCAGTGTGCAGAGTTTTTTGTAACGATGACATGTGAAGGCACATGCAAGAGACGTGTGAACACAGAAAGACAGATTAATGTCTGAATCAGCCCCCCCCCCACCCCAGCCCTCTGCTTCTCTTATCAATAGCACCTTTGCATCAATTACCCAACAAAAACATCCTTCAGAGGGAAGAGGTGGGGGCCAAGGGGGAGGCGGGAGAGGGAGTGTGAGAGCACATTCCAAGCTTTTGTCATCCCTGGGAATTTGTTTCCTGTCAACATCTTCAGCCAACAGATAATATGTTGGTGTCTCCAGCGCCACACATTTTAGGGGAAACATCTTCTTCAGTCATAAATGTCCTTGTCATTAGTCATAATGACTCTTGATGATTGGGGGATTATTTTGTGAGTTCTTGTCTTAATTTATGAGGTGCTCCACACATGAGCTCGTTCTCTTTACAGCCCTGTGTTTCCCAGTGTTTGCCCTCCAGCCTGAGGCCAGTAAACCTCTGCACAGCCGCAGCCATTCTCTTTGGATGACATCACCTCTCCAGGCTCTGGTTGCTGGGCTCACCTCACATTTTGTGCCATTTGGAGAATAACGAGCGCAGTGCGTTGTGAAAAGGCTGCTTCACTCTCCGTCACACACAGCGGCCCTGCGGTTGGCTCCCATTGGTTGACGATGACACTGTGTTGACCGCAGCACTCTTCTGGCAGAGCAGCGGTTGAGTTTCCAGAAGGAAGTGACGCTGGGTCGCTGGTATGTCTGCAGAGTAAACAGAGCTTATAGCGGAGCCCTGGACCAGGCTTATCAGGTCGCGTCTGTCTGACTGACCCCACCCCCTCTCTGTTTAGACGTCCTGACAGACGGGTCAGCGCTCCACATCCTCCTTCACCTCTGCGCCGCTATTCCCACAACTCCATGTTGTAAAAGTGAAAGGCCATGTTTTACTTCTTTATGCGAAGGGCAAACACGGAACCGGAGGAAACCAAACACTGCGACAAAGGGCCAACACCTGAGACACGGACAAGCATCTAACACGACACAAATATTTACTGCTGACTTAGACAACAGGAGGAATGTCGCCCCGCCCCTCTGTTCCCAGGTCTGCCTGTGGCCGCTGTGGCCCTTCAGCCTGTCAGATTAAAGCTCCGCCTGTTTTCACTGAGGAGGGGCACAGAATGCCTGTGATCTCTTGTCGGCCTCCTTCTCATCCATCTCTGCCAGGAGCCGGGGGGCAGAGGAGCAAAGAGGGGGTTCAGGCGGGGCCAAGGGGCAGGGTCACAGAGGTTAAGCTAGGCTACCCACACCCTTTGCATGTGGAGTGGCGAGGACCTGAAGGGAGGCCGACGACACACACACACACGCTAATAAAGCCTTCCACTGACATCTCACTCATGTCGACAACACTGCCGTCATTCATGAGACTGATTAGGTGCAGATGTGGGGCTGCGCACTGACTCGCCAGTGATGAAGATGGAGAGAGGAAGAGGAGGATGCAGTGCAGTGCAGACTCGTGAGGAGTCTTGGGGCTGGTTGCAGGTGCAGCTTGTTCACAGTCTCCAGAGGTAACACTCTGTTGGAAGGTTCAGTGCAAACGAGGGAGGGATCAGCAGTGTCGTTGCAAACAAAGAACAGAGAAAGGACAGGACTCAAACATGTGTGAGTCCACAGAGAGATCATGTTTAATCGCACACACACACGAAGCAGTGGAAGCACATGACACATGACACATGCTGTTTCTTCATACTTTTTCTTGCAGTTGCTCTTTTAAATTGTGAGTTCAGCAAAGTTCTTGCAGAATTTCTTCAGGGGAGTGAAACTATTGAGAAACTCCCAGCGACCATCAGAACACGTTTTCACTTCCTAAAAGTGGTGAACTCAGTGACGACGCTAAAGATAGCTCACCTCGCCCGCTGACCAATCAGGGCAGAGATGACAATTAGCTTGGGTGCTAACTGACGAGTTCAGTGAAGTCGAATAAACACAGAACAGCCAAGAGCCTCTAAGCTGACGACTCCACATCCACACACACACACACATTTCTACAGATCAACCCATTAGTAAAGAGATGTTAATTTCTATTTTAGCTGCTCCTCCAGGTGATGCAGGAATCAGCTGTTGGGGTTGCCGTGGTGACGCCGATGATGATGAGGAAGAGGGCGGCGACAGACACGGATCATCCAAAACATGACTGTGCACTTGTCTGAGCCTTGTCCATGGTCCTGAAGCACTCATCTACTCCCATAGACCTAGAGCATGTAGAACAGACTGAGCCGGTCGGTGCATTCGTTGCTGCGGTGAAATGCTTGAAAGAACACGTGTTAAAGTGTGTCACTGTGTTTACGGGAGCGGAGCAGGAAATGTTTGCTGAGACACCAGCGCACTGTTCAGATTCACTTCAAATCTCATGAAAAATTCAAACCCTATTAAAAAGAGTCTCGTCCTCCCCCCTCGCTCTCCTGAGAAGTGAAAGAAGTAAGTGTGCCGGGAAGAACAGAGCTGCAAACATCACAACAGGAAGTGGTCTGATCTGCTGAAGATCAAAGGACGTGTTGTAAATAAGAAGTAAGCTGGTTCATTTCTGTGTGTGTGTGTGTGTGTGTAACAACACTCATCAATCTCAGACTAGAAACCAGAACATCCACCTGCTCCTGACCTTTCACCTCACACACTGACGTCAACATCCCTTCGTCTGCTTGATCAAATAATCTGATCCCAGATCAGAGCGGCGGTGGAGGTGTGCCCCGCCCCCGTCTCCTCCCTCTGTGAAGCGACAGGAGGACCCGAGGGACAAACGCTCAGAGCCCGTCTCTTATTTCTGTCATTTGTCGAGTATCTAAAGCTTCAGTGTTTTAATGGCTCACAGAGTTTCTACGTAAACAGCTGGAGAAATGTCTTTGTTTACTGACGTTCACTGTGAGACGACATCTCTTAAAGCGTGTGCACACACTGTGCACGCGCTGACCCTTCCTGTCTCCACCCTGCTGGTCACTGATTGACCAGAGTCTCGATAAGGTCTGTTGGCTGACTCGATAAGGCCCCTCGTCTCAAACACGCCGGAGATCATTGACACGCGTGCAGCATTATGAAACGCCAATGCTTCGCAGAAGTTGGAGGTTGATTGACAGGTTGTGTCGTCTGAACTGACCATTGCTCTTTTCATGTGAGCTGTTACCAGAATACAGACGGCCACAATAACCCTAACCCTAACCCCGACAATGAGCTTCAGAGTGACTTCAAGGAGGCGGAGCCGTCCTTTGATCTCATGTCACGACATAGCCAAATTATTCAGATTGATCCAATGGGATCAGTCCTCATCTGGAATGGAATGAAAACCAGTCTGAACTGCGCCCGTGGTATCTAACACCAGAGGCCGGGCAGCTGTTCCTAGGAACAGGAAGTTCAAACACCAAGACGCTGTCTGTGGTAGCTGATGATTAACCCGAGTCATAAACTCCACGAACCTGTCCTGCCTGACAGATCTCTGGTCAGATCTTTGACGATTCATTCAGAAACTGGAAACGTGTTCACTGATACAAAAAGGAGGAATAAGACACTCCCCTTTGTAACCAGGCCCCGCCTCCTTACATGTCCTTCTTTTCAAGCACAATCATGCAACCAAAGGGAATGCAGAAAATGGCTACACATGCGTGCACACGCACACGTTTCTGCTGCACTCAGAGGCTTTCGTGTGAATCGAACTTCCAGGCAGGGAGCAAGAACCTTTGCTCAGCTGCTGCTGCCCTTGAGCAGATAAGTCTGTTTGCCAGATTTTGGACTTTAGGTTCAGAGGCGTCCTGGGAAAGCAACGTCCACAGATCACATGGATCGACGTGATGTCATGCAGCCTGCCCAGCAGGTCCAGTGGGCCCAGTCTGCTGCCCCCAGTCTGTTGACCTACATTTCCATACCATACATTTCCATACATTGCCTCACCTGGACACTCCGGAAATGTTAGCACGTGCTTAGCATGTTCTTCATATGTGCAGCCAATGCTTGATCATATATGAAAAGATTCACGGCAAACCCACACTGAGCATTATTCACATGCAGTATTACTCCCTGTAATACTACCTAAGTACTATATTTTGGGATGGTACAAAGAAAGCTAACTTTAGCTTGTTGTTACTTTTTGTCTCAGGAATTTTCTCTGGAGCTCCCCCGAACCCGTGCTCCTGCTGGAACGTTTGATACAAGATGAACTGCAAAGACAAGCAGGAACGTTGCAGACAGGAAGAGGGTTAGGGTTAGGGCCACCTGTGGTCTGTGGGGTTCAACATTTACAGATGATATCATCCTTCCCCCAATAACACTGGTGATCAGACCGTGATGTCATACAGGACATGACCTCAAGTGGCTCACATGGCATAATTGCTATCACCTGATAGAAATTCCAGAGGCCGGTCACCGTGGAGACATCACCACCATCAGCAGAGGATTCTCTGTGGGGGTCACAGTGTCTCCAGTCGAGCAGCAACAGCTCTGTGGTCAGCTGATCCCTGCACCTCAAAGGACGCAGGGGTCTGCTGCCATCTGCAGTTCCCACATACTCTCTTCCTCTCCTCTCTCCCTCCCTCTGTTTCTCTCTCTCGCCCATCACAGATTTCCTGAAGTAGTATTTTGAAGTAGAACTTGGAAAGTACAGAGCTCAGTAAGTGGCCATGAGCCCGGGAGTGGTGCCGTGTTCCTTCTTGCGGCCTCCTCAGAGGTTAAGTGAAAGTCACATGACGAACCACGGAGAGACGCCCACACGCGCTCTTTACTCTGTTTGGGAAAACTGCTGAGTAGGACCAGGGAGCCACTGGACAACAGGTCGCAACAGAAACAACGAGGAACACGCCAGACTGAAGTCACCGTCCATCCAGCCTGTCTCTCTTCGGTCCCGCCGCCGCCTCCTGTCGCTCAGCAACTTTAAAAGGCACCTGTGGGCGAATCCACACATTCCTCACACGTGGTCAGAACTTGTGATGACATCACCCTGTTTGGACAGTTACAGAACACGCTGCTGATCCTCCTGTATGTGAAGATCACCCAGCTCCCTGCACACACACACACACACACACACACACACACACACACACACAACGCAACAATCAGGTCCTTTCTGAGCCGCGACTGGCGTCACGGCCGCGGCTGCTGAAGCATGTGTTTCCTGGAAAGCGCCGAGTGAGCTGCTTGCAGTTTATTATCTCACACAGCTCCATCGCAGCGCTGCGCCGCTCGCTGCTCGCTCTCGTAGCCATTTGGTTCCGATTTACTACCAAAGGAGTTTACAGCAAATTGTTCCTTCCTCTCGCCGTCCCGGTCTGATCTGTGTTATGGCATCTCATTGTGTTTTGTTTGTTTCCCCAGGACTCCTTTCATCTCTCGGCTGTCTGGCCTCATATCATTTTTAAAGTGGACCCAAATGCTCCGCTGGCTCTCGCCGCCGCGCTTCCAGTAACTCTGAGACATGAATCGAATATTTGAAAAAAGACAAATAAATACAAGTGTAAATACCCTTTTGGAAATGGCCTCAGCAACTTCTGTGTATAATTACGCTGTCGTCTGAGAGAGCGCACATGTGTCCACTAAAGTGAAAAGTCCTAAACACACACAGAATGTGTGTGTGTGTGTGTGTGTGAGAGAGAGAGTGAGTAAATCTCCTTTAACCGACGTGTAAAATGTTCCTCGTGGGCTGGAAATGACTTGGAGCCCCCGGGGTGATGGTAAACAGGTCTTTTCCGATGACCCCTGACTAGGCCCACGCGTGTGTGTTGGCGCTGGTCCGAGTGTTCCTGGAACACGAGACAGAGACGAGGACAAAAACAGAGGATGATTCAGAGAAACCGAGACTTGTCTGGCATGTGTGAATGTCATAATCATGATGAGATGATGGGGCACCTCCTCTGTGTGTGTGTGTGTGCCCCCAGTGTCGCCAGTGAGTTGGCGTGTTTTGCCATGTTTACGTGTGGGTATTGTGTCTGGGCTGAGGGTTATTGTGTTCCAGACGTGTGGTATATTCTGTGCTGTGTGATTCACTCATACCGGCATCTGCTGTCTCCCTCTGGCGGCACCACTGACCCACCCGGAACTGACCGGGCCTGACCGGATCCGACCGCACCTCCAGAAAAACACCCAGAGAAAAAAAGATGAAACCAAGACAATGTTTACTTGTGCAGCTCCAGGAGAGAACCACGGTGCTGACCGTCCCAGGGCCACAGCTCGACGCCATGGCTGATTACCAGCGTGGCTCTGCTGGCGTTGGTGGGCGGTTCATTTCTTACCTCAGAGAGTCAGATTTTTCTGAGCACGCTGGTAAATGGGGATACGTGTACAAATCCAGGGCCGGGGTTGGGCAATCCTTTGGTTTTCTTATATCAGTTGCATTTCCTATTTCAACTTCCCACAATGTTCCTCTGAGAGGGAAACGAGAAATGGTGACAGCAGCTGCAGCTGCAGACAGCTGAGGCCAAGGTGTGAATCCCTCACTTCCATCATTGTGTCAAAGAGGAGACATCAGAAATACGTGAGTACGACGAGCTCTGAGGGTCCGTTTTGGTACGTTGACTTGTTGACTTCCCCTCGTCTGTTTCACATTAAAAGAAAGCAGAATCCCTTCTTTCCCAGGGGCTCTTATTGTGAAATATTCTCAGGAAAGTCTGTGTAAATCATTATGAACATGTTTTTTCTTAATGTATGATGACGTGATGATGTCGTTGCTATGGGTCCCCGGGCCTCGGTGTGGTCATGTGACCCTGTGACAAGGGATGGGCTCAGGACAGAAACACCAGAACGGCCTCAAGGCTTCAGAACCTATTTGTTCACTTGTATCTGCCCCTCCCCTGCACTGGTTCACGTTCTCCCTCTGTAGGTGGGTCAGCTAGTTCAGTGCTGGTGCCTAAGTTGGAACCGGTTCTTCCTGTTTCCACCAACAAAGAACCGGCTCCCAGTGCTTAAAACGGGTGCTCAGCTGGCCCCAACTCGTTGAGGGGCCAGAGTCACAGGGGCCAGGGGAGGGGTTATTGTGGCGATCGCCAAGTGGTTGTAAACAGCGGCTGAGCGAGTCGTCTGCTGTTGGAGTTTCTCAGTCAACTGTAAACTGAAGTAGTAGAGGTGAGAGGAGCAGACCCGGTGCTTCTTGGCGCTGTGGTCGGCCGGAGAAATACGGGGTGAACAGACGGAGCCCAGCGGACCGAACCAGTCTCTGAAAAGCTCCAGCGGGAGACTGCGGAGAGTGGAGATCTGGGACCGGCTGCTGATGCAGTGACGCACTGACGTGGCTCCAACTGGGCTCTGTGCCGATGGAAAACCAAAGTGGTTCTTAGGAAGAACGGGAATAAGCACCGAACTAGCACTAGCACCAGCTTGGTGGAAAATATCGGTCCATCGGCTGTCTTCGTGGAGATGCTTCCTGTCTCTGGGCTGTTGAGCTCCTCTCGCTCGGCAGTGGAGCTGGGAGACCATTGGATAAGAGGAGGACAAGGAGGGAGAGAGGAGGTCATGAACGCAGACAGAGGGAGTGATGGAGGTGTTAGGAATGGGGGGGGGGGGGGCCGTACAGTCTGTGCTTTTAGGAACAACTGGTCCAACGAGCCTCAGCTCCTTGTGAATAACTTACCATAAAAAGAGGTTTGTAATCAAAGGGGGTTTCATTACATGGGCCTGTGAATGAGGAGGAATGAGGTGAGGATTAGAGGAGCACAGAGGAGCAGAGGAGGAGTCAGGGCAGATGAAAGCTGGATATTTAGACGATTACCTTCCTAAACGACGCTAAGTGGCTCGCGCTCACTCCGCAGACACAGAGAAAAGCCCATGATTAACATCCAGCAGCACTCATCACTCACACAAACGCCGATCACTGCTCATGCACGCTCGTGTCAAGGCGTGCACACTGGTTGAGGGGTAACCCCTCATTTGGGCGAGAAAACACAAGTGAGGAGCAGTGCGCTCAGTCTGATCAGAAGCATGTCTCAGACGAGCACACGTACACGTCATCCTGGTGCAGTGACACATGTACCTGTGGCTTCGATCCTGTGTGGCGAACACGAAACATCAAAGCAGCCACGATACAATGTGACCATGTTCAGAAGATCCTCCACCTCCAGAGGAGGAGAGGAGGAGAGGAGGACGTGTAATTGGAAACACAGACTCAGGGAAGGTGCCGTGCGTGTGCACGCTAATGAAAGCCCTGACGAATAAAGGTTTGAGTTGCACAAGAGACAAACTGACTGTGCATGACATGTGACTAAAGACTCTCATTGTTTCTCTGACGAAAACAAGGATCAAGTGTCGCGGCTTGGAGACACACACACATACACACACACACTCACTGTGAGGAGTCAGGTGACATTAGCTCTGACGAGAGGAGTCCAGACCTTCAGTGTTTGGGGAGGTGGATGTTTGGTGCAGAGTGATGTCAGTGACCTCGTGCGCTACTTGGAGAGCGATCAGGAGGAAGTGGGCGGAGCTGAGGCTCGGACACATTGAAATCTATAGATCTGTGTGGTTGAATAATTCCACTGGATCACATTTCCAGTGATTCCAGCATTTGGACCGTGGGACGGCTCAAACTCAGAGCACATGTTGGAATGAAGCGCGCGCGCACACACACACACACTGAGGAACGGCCTTTGTTTGAACGATGTGTATTTGGCAGGCGTTTGCACGTGTGTGTGTGTGTGTGTGTGTGTGTGTGTGTTACACATACCCAAGGAAAATGAATCAGTGATCTGTGATACCAGCCGTCTGCATCGTGAGACGTGTGTGTTTCTCCCGAACACACACGTCCATGTACGGTCATTCCCCGTCCTGGATGTGTGTGACATTAATATCGCAGACATCTGTGCATGTCTGTGGTCGAGCTGTGGACTCTGCAACATGATCACAAACACATTTGTGCCGAGCTTATCTGCAGCGGCTTCCATCCGCCACGCCGACTGCTGCTCCGGCATTTCTCTGCTTCACTTTCTTTCCCTCCCTCCATCACCGGCCTCAAGGATTTCCTCTCTTATTCACCCACCCCCCTGCCCCTCCTCCTCCGCCTCCTCCTCAGACCTGCAGAGGAGCGCCAGTCTCCTTTTCTGCGAGCGTTGGCATTGTGAGAAAGGGAGGGGCCTCAAAGAGCAAGGACGAAAGGTCACAAAGGGTCACTCTGTTGTCCTCACATGAGCATTCAGCACCTTCAGCATCCTCACAGTCAAATCCTGACCCTTAACCCCTCGGGTGTCTTTCACCAAATTGGGTACACGCTGTAGACCTGTTGACCTGAAGAGGCGGGGCCTTTTCACTTTCACTCATTACAGTGTCCGAATATCATTTGAAGATGCAGGGAGCAGCAGCAGGAAGGAGGTCTGGTCTTTGTTGAGGCTCGGGGGAGTTGTGCACGTGTGTGTCACGGATTGGTGATGAGGGCTTAAACACAACTATCAAAAGGAAAACCCAGATTTCCCATCATCCTCTGACTCACAGACCCTGGGAGGTGAGTAAAGCTCTGCAGTGTCGTTGAGGATGTGCTGTGACTGTGATTGGAGCATCACAGAAGTGGGCGGGTACACTGCCCCCTGACCGCCATTCAGGTGCTCTTCATGCATTATTATTACTATTATTATTATTATTATTATTATTATATCCATGTTCTCCTCAGCTAACCTGAGCTGGTGCTCATGATGATTCACTCACACACCAACGTCTGTTCCTTCATGTCCTGTTCCATGTAGGCCAACCTACCCTAACCCTATCCATGTAGGACAGCCTAACCCTAACCCTATCCCTAACCCCTAACCCTAACCTACCCTAGCCCTACACACATGCTGCTGAGAGGACAACTCATGAGGAACCTCTGCAAAATATCAGCGCAGACATGAAAAGGACTGAGTGTGTTTTATCCAACTGCTGAGCAAACAGAGAAAAGAATACGAGGGAGTGCTACACACACACACACACACACACATACACACACACACACACACCGAAGGACAAACAGCTTTTGTTTCTGAGCGCTGTGGTGTTTTCCACTTTAGAATCACTAGTGCTCATTAGAGAAGACGTGTGGAGCCTTGAAGATCATCTTCTGAGATAACTGCTCACACCCAGCCATACACACGCACTGTTTCAATGTGTGCATGTGTGTGCGTGAGTCTGTGGGCTCCTGCAAACCGGCTCCACACCGCAAGCTGATGGCTTCCATGTGTCTGCAGCAGCGGTGAAAGTTTACCTTCTCCACGACACAGTGGCTTCCCCCAGGCATGTGGCTCTCCACTGACTCAGAGGGGCTAGGGCTAGGGCCAGGGTTAGGGCTAGGGCTAGGGTTAGGGCTAGGGCCCAGGTTAGGGCTAGGGCTAGGCTAGGGTCAGGGGGTTGGGGGTTGGGGTGGTGTATGTGACGTGTCTGGGTCAACACCCATTCATTTCTACTTAACATGATGTTTGCCCAATGTGCTCTTTGATTCGTTAGAAACAGCTGAGTTACTGGGGCTCTGGGTTTCTTATCGCTAATGGCTGAAACACAAAGGGCGCCCCTCGTCCACCATAATGACGTGTCAAACTATGCAGACTGAATATCCTGGAAGAGTTAATGCAACACTGCAAGCAGCTTCGTGCATGTTGACTTTAAAAGATATATAAAAGCAGCCATTAGCCGATAGCGGTAGCACAGTCACTGGCCTCAATGCTCCTTTGTACTGTTTGCTAACGTGTTCCTGACCCAGGAAAAAGGTAAAGCCGTCTACCGGCAACAGGAAAGGATTGAATCCCGCTCTTTGATGTGAAGGGAAGTGCCAATAATGACCAAACGCGTGGCGTTGCCTTGACGTGCGTTCCCACAGAAGGAAGGACGATATGTTCTTATCTTTCCTTGTATCAGCAGTGAAACTCCATCCCTTCCCTCGGCCTCGTTCCCACCTTTCCACTTCAGGCCAGTCGTGTTTTGAAAGGGTGGTTAACTCGACTGTTATTGTACGATTTCACAGAACCTCTCCTCCCAGCCTTTGAAGCAGGGAAGAGCTGACCGAAGCTGAGCAATCCCTGCTGTAAGCCCCAGTCTGGGCAAGACCTGAGCCGGTCCCACCACCAGAGCCCCCCTAAACGCCCCCCCCACACACACACACACACACACACACACACACACACACACACCCATCCACATTCTTCCTGCTTCTTCATGCAACTGGAACAAATTTACTGTATGTCGGCTCAACAGATTTTCAGGGCACGTTTGAGGCGCACACTGGACCGCCAGCCCGTCGAGGTTGACCTGAGGGTATTTGTCCTGGTTGAAGCTTTTGAAAATAAACAAGAGGACAGAGGGGCTTAGTCCTGTGAGGTGGGGAGATTTCAGGGCCAGAGGAAAACAACAATTACCGGAGGCGTTATGGACATTAAGTGCTGAACGAGGCGCAGAGGGGGGATACTATCTGCTGCCACGCACTGGAGGAAAAACAGAAATAAAATGGCTCTGACTCTGGCATTGACCTCTTCTGTCAAAGTGCCTCGTCTGGGCTGGAGGTGTTGGGTTTCCATCGCTCCTCTCTCCTGGTCCATAAAGGTCCACAGTGGTCTGGACTCTGAGTGTGTTTATAAGAAAGCACAGATGCAAGGAGATGATGTATCAGAGCAGCAATGTGTTTACTCTTTGCCCGCCCCCTCCTCTTGGCTGTTTAGCTCCGTGACTCTTTCGAGGATTTGACGGCGTTCCAGTCTAACCTTGAAAGTTCTGACGACCTTCGCCTGATGAGCTCCCGCCGGCTGTGGATCTCCTCACTGCTGCGCTCTTGTCCTCAAATTATTTACTTTTCCCCTTTGCTGTGTTTATGCAGGATCAGGGCTCACAAACCCCTCCACGGTCGTCAACACACCCCAGAACAAACATGGGATACTCTGTGTCACTGAATCCAGTTCAGATATTCAGATGTGAAGTGATGCAGCAGGGATCAGCCTGAACGCCACAGTCAGGGTTCGGGTCGGGTCGGATGTGTTTGTAAGTGTCAAAAGTAAACTATGGAGTAAATAAAACTTTGGTTCCACCAACTTTGAATTTCTGCCTCCCACTGCAAGATGCTCCAGATACTTCGGCTTATTTTATTATTATTATTATTATTATTATTATTATTATTATTATTATTATCGTTGTCGTCTTGACATGTTTGGCTTATTTTACCATAGCCACATTTCCTTGTGTGACCTCTGGTTCCCGCCTCTGCTCAGGCTCCCGTTTGCTGAGCGCATGCAAACACGTTGGATTCTAGGAACTGGGGAGATTGGCACTGGCCAGTCTGCCCAGCACTGACACGCACAGTTAGCGGAGCGAGGAGGAGCCTTGGCCTCGTGGCTTACTGGGTCACCATGAGTTACTAATGACCCAAACTCTCCCTGTGTGCTGCTGCCGTGGCTTTTCTCCTGGTTCGTGCCATCGCATGTGCCAGTGTTGATAGGTGATGTTTATGAGCAATTACCAACAATTGCGGCTGTTGGGCGCGCTCCATTTGCATGAGAATGTTTTTTAATTGTGTTTGTGCTAGCACCCAAGCATGAGGACGCTTCTGTCACAGGAAGACAGCCTGCGGGACTGGAGCATGGTCCCAGAGGCAATTGAGATGAATATATAACTGAGGTCAATGTGTGTGAGTCATAAACCAAAATCATGTGTTCATAATGTGTCAGAAGGATTCCTTTAGAAGTGTGTGATTATTGCAGGACAGATGTTCCCAGTGTTCCCAGTGATCTCTGCCTCACAGTGTGATTCTTGGCCCAGAACTATGGAGATACTGATTGAGAATGAAAACAACATAAACGAGGTCAGGAATTTACTACGAATTCCTCCTCAGAGTATTCCGTTTCATTTGAGCACGTATTTATACTCCCAAACAAATACTCCATCAGAGTTTCATATGATACCTGAACAATACCAAGGAAAACACCATTCCAGACTACACAATCTGAAATAAACTCTGCAACGGAAACTGGTTCATCATGGTTCCACCATGAGTCTTTCACGCTGCTCCCTATCTGGGAATTAGTTGGGTGATTGCAGCCGCAACTCTGTCCCGGGGAGTTGCTGGTGATGCCATAATGTCCAAACACTGCAGCTTCTCTGCCGAGGAGATATATATAAATATATGTTATACATCACAGGAACCCGCTCACCTCGGCCGGCAGTGCTGCGAGCGCCTGCACGCACGCTGATGCCTGCTGCAGGAGAAGGAAGGGCAGACATGCTCTTGCCCCATCTCCAGTCTCCTTCAATATTTCATAAGGAACCTTTCTCCTGTCCCCTGGAGCCCGCGGCCTCCCCTGCATGCAGCATCAATTCTTTATTCCCCCGCAGCAAACAGCTGTCACTCTGAAGTCAAGCAAGTTCCAAAAACCCCTAAACTCTACCCTGGTCATTAGCTTCATTAGCTTCCTTTGGACAGTGCATGGGGCCCCAGGGGCCTTTGGGAAGTTTGGGGTCCTCGCAGTGAGGGGTCAGTAAACACATTAAATAGAGTTAGTGAAAACTGGATCTGAGGCAACTCAGGAACATGGAAACCCATCAAGAAGAAGAACCAGTTTGACTGCAGTTGTAGGACAAGTCGAGTCAACACAAGCTCACACTGTAAACAATGACATCAGTGGAGCTCTGGATGTGGTCTTTCTTCCATCTCTGTGTTAAACTGACTGTTGTGGACGATGTGAGGTGTTTTAAAAGTCAAACGTGGGAAAGTGGACAAGGTTGTGTCCTGTGAGTCTCCCTGACATGAATAAGCAGGTGATTGACCGTGTTCACTTGTCACATATTCTGTAAAAACAACAGTTATTTCATTCTATGACAGTGATGGTGCCAAACATCTAATGGCTTCACACTAGTTTTGGCAGAGGAAGACATAGTTCATAACCAACCTTGACTGGCCTCTGCCCAACAGCTGTCAGGTGGGATCTCAGTGGTACTAATACATTTTAGTTCAAGTTGTATCTTGTGAATTTTGACCCCTAGAGAGTCAACATCATTTCGTCTGAGTAGCATCATAGACAATATTCACAGGTACAAGAAGATCAACAAGTTCCCTCATACATTTAGGAAGAGCAACAACAAGAGCTATCCACAGAGAACATAGAGAGTGACGAGGAATTCTCGACTACTTGTCCACAATCTGACCCAGCTGGCCAGAAGCAGAGAGAATGATGAGATGTCTGCTCTTCTTCTCGTTGAAAACAGGATCTCAGTCAATCAACATGAACAGTGAGGGTGGGCATGCACAGTGTGTGTACAATCAGCTGAAGGCGGAGGTGTGGGACACCTTCATGCTCTCCACAGATTCTGTAAGACACACCTGACACTGACCTACATTCCCAGCCTCCACCCAAGCCGAGGTAGCCTCCTAACACCTAACATGAGGTAACTGTGGGAGTGGAGGAGGCACAGGTGGATGCGCTGGATGTTGTAGCGTGGTGGGGGTCAAGGAAACAGAAGTTGATGGCAGACCCCCTGGTGAGTGGAGCAACATGGTGGAGTGCTGAGTCATCGCTTGATGAGCTTCAGGTGTCTGGGATCAACCCATGATGGACGACAGTGGGGACACCACCACAGAAACAACACACAACACATCATGTTTTGCTTTTAGTCTTGGCAAACATGAACAATTTCCAAATCTTAATTTTCTCTTCTCGTCCGTCCTCATCAGGTCTGATGAAGGAGCAGAGAGACAACAGATGAAAGGAGGTCGTCTCTGTGTCACCACCACAGTTCCAGACATGCCCAGCATCCGTGCACGTGCAGCGAACAAGGCGCTTCCACAAGGCTCCCGCAGTATTTTATATATACAGAGGTAAACATTATGTCGTGACTGTCCGTCATGTCAGGGGTGTAAATACCATCGGTCTGGAGACTCTGGAGGGTTCTACTGAGACAGGCTGGATTGACTGGAATCCTCTCAGAGCCAACAACGCAGGAATGAATCGGAGAGAGGGATTGATTTCATAAACTCTTTAGCCCCGAGCCCATCGCCCTGAGCAACCCTGCGAGGTGAGGTATGTCCATCTGGCATGGCAGCTATATAGGCCACAAAGACGGACGCCCGCCTGTTATTCTTCTGTTAACCAGTTCTTAGCAGTGCTCAGCCTCTCTGGTGGTTTTCACTTAGAGAGGAATCACCTTGGTTTTGCTCGGACCGATAATCCAAACCAGACGCCGTGGAGTTTTTAATTGAAACAAGATGGACCTCCACGTTGTACACAACTGGCTTAATGTGACAACTTCTCCCATCTCTGCTGCAGAGCAGGGAAAACATCGCTCAATGAGGGGTTTGTTCATATCACTCACACTTCAGAGGGCTGTTATTGTTGAAACGACTCCAGACAGCGGCGGCCTCTCGCTCTGCTTTACATTATGTCTTCCTCATTGAGAAACTGGGACCATAGTGGCGTGTGTCTGGTTCTGCTGTTTTCGAGGCCGAGCCGAGCCCAGCTTGGCAGGGGGAGAGTGTGAGCGGCTCTCTGGCCGGGGGAGCTCGCTTTTAGCTGAAAGAAAACAAGAGTCTGAATGAAAATGACAAGCTCAGAGCTGAGGATGTTTTTTTTAGCTGCAGCCAAAGCAGCAGTTCCAGTCAGTGCTGCCACGACCATAATGCTTCATTCAGCTTTCGCTCTTTGTGGAAGCAGCACAGAGCGTGAAGCAGAGCAGTGCACAGGGAGAGATAATCTACCTGCTTCTCTCTCCTCCCCTTGGCCCCGGCTCCTAATACCCTGAGAGTGTTTGGGTTTCTCTGAAAAACAATATTAATCATTTGGAAATGTGGCTCCTGCTGTGAACACTCAAAGCTCCCTCGAAGTGGGGCTCAGTCACTCTGTGACCCCTGACCTCTAACAAGACCTGGCCTGAGGTCCACGCTGATGGTAAAATTACAATCTGAAGCCATAAAGTGCCAATGTCCTCATTAAGTTTACAAATAGAATATTATTATTATTGTCAGTGTTTACAGGTAAGAATCTCTCCATTGGTACACTAAACTGAATATACAATAAATTGTGAAATAAGTGAGTTAGGTAATGGCCATGGGAACACGTGAGAGACAGGAAGATAAAAAAGGAATATCGAGCAGAGAATATAAATACTGGACTGAGATGAAAATAATAATGATAATAATTAGATGATACCCAAACAGAAAGTTGATGACAGGTTGGCGTGCTGCACAGTGACTGAGGCTGTAGCAGCACCGGATGTCCATCACGTCGTTTTCGAACTCGGCAGATTTCAGGCAAGTCAGAATTCCAAAGCCTTCACCAGAGCCACGACCACAGGCACGAGCAGCATCCTTCAGGGGACGGAGAGAAGGACGAGTCCGGGACACTGGCCATAAATCAGAGCAGCAGCTCAGTCATCAAAAAGCTTTATTCTCTCGTCTCTCTCTCTCCTCCCATCCATCATCCCTGGAGGTGGTCACCCGTGTATCTACGTATGTAGCCCCCCCCCCCCCCCCCGGTTGTGTGTCAGAGTGACAAAGAGGGAAAAAGTAGGAGTGTTTGATTTCCTTCAGGTTCACTGGGAACAGAGCATGTGTTTGCAGGTCCTCAAGGTCCTGAAGCAGCTTCTGGTCCGGCAGACCTCTGAGAGCCGTCTGCCCACTGGATCCCACCGTAACCCTCCAGCATCACAGAGCAACGTTCAGGACCAAAACAAAAACAGCTGATCTCTGACTGAGGAGCCACGTTCATCTTGAAAACAGGGAGTGGCAAGGAAAGCTGAGGTGCATGGGCCTAAAACAAATATAATCGTGGATGTGTGGAGACTCAGTGTGAGGAGACTTTTGATCTACCCCTGAAATAAAACATGACCGTACATCTGCCTCCGCTGAACCGAGGCCAGATACATCACGCCTAGCTGGGACATCTGGGGACGGACAGCAGTCGTTTACAGGTAGAGGACAGGTCTGGTCAGAGCCTCGTTCTCTGAGACGCTACAACCAACAGGGACAAAGGTTTAAGCAATGTCCCCCAGCTCTGCTCGCTTTGATCCTCTCTCTCCTGCTCACCCTGACCTGGTGTGTGTGTGTGTGAGAGACGAGAACATCACCGCACCGTCAGCGACAGCCCCATGTTGGGACCTTTCAGCAGAGCAGAACTGATCCCACCATGAGGAGTGCTTGGGCAAGTGCACGTGAGTGTGTGCGTGAGAGAGAGGCCCCAGAGGAAAGCCTCCACCAGAGCTGTTTACTGATGACTTAGATGCACAACCAAATAAAAACAGGCAGAGAGTTCAAACAGCTGCTGACGGCAATGGCTCCCAGCTGGACCTCCCCGCCACCTGAGAGGAGGGGCCACGTGGAGCTCGTCACCTCTAAGCACTGCAGTGTCGCAACGGATCCACTGACATCATTCCTCTGTGTTGTCAGCACTTACATAACGGCAGTCCCCCCCGATACATCGCCGTCCTGGAAGAAACCAATCAGTTCAACATAGGTAGAAATAAAATGTCAGAAATGTTTCCATAGCAGAGTCAGATAGGGCGGAGCACGTGTAAACGTCCCACCCTCTCAGTTGCTGTCACGGCTCACCTTACCTTACTGCGCATTACCCACAATCCCTTTCAGGTGAGAGTTGCTTGTGTGGTTACTGGTGTGACAGAGGACGTGGGGGGGGGCGGAGCTGGGCCGGTACAAAGAGAATCGGCCTCTCACATCCACACCTGTGGTCCATTTAGAGAAAGTGTTCGAGGTTCCGAATGGAACTGGAGTGGCAAACCCGCCCAGTGAGCCAGCCAAAGCTCACCCTCCCCCCTCATCCTCCCTCCTCCTCCCTCCTCCTCCTCTGGCTGAAGGAGAAAGCCGGAGGAGCAACAACCATAAAGACCAGGTTAGCACACAAGTAGAACACATAGCGCAGAATGAAAAGCTCTCCGGCTGAATGTTGACGAGGTTTCTCTCCTGAGCAGCTTGAAATAGAAGAAGGAGCAGAGGAGGGAGACGCCGCCGGTCGTCCAGCCTTAGGAACAAAGGCCCATCAAAAATGATCAGCCGACCGTAGCAGGCGGCTAAATTTGGACATGCGTGCAGAGATGAAAACACTCCTTGAATATTGATATGAAGGCAATGCTCCGCCTTTTTGAACACGGGGAGGAGCTGAGAGGCGGTGACATCACTCAGTGTAATATTCCTGCTGTGGCCGAAGGGTGGAGCGGGGAAGAATCACGTTGACCTCATTTCTAAACTGAGGGGACACCCCAGCATCTCCGTCCACCAGGTGACTCCACAAACACTTGGCAGCGAGACACGTGACATGATGTCACCTCACGGCGGTCCCATCAGAACCCGTATCCCATGCCACCGTCGCACATTTTGGCTCAAATTTTACGCTGAAGGCCGAAGCTTCTCTGGCGAGCTGTTGTGGAACAAACCAAGCGTCATCAGGCAGATTTCTTGGCCAGCGCCACGGTTCCGGTGCTGGTAAATATTTGCTGTGAGCTGAGTAGCATGACAAGGACACTGTGTTTCCCAAACAAGAGGCCGGTGACGTCAGGAGGCCTAATGATGTTTAACAAGTCCACCCAGTCCCCCTTGCCACCGGCCGTCCACGCTGTGCTGAGCTAGCGAAAGCCAATTCTCGGCTCCCTGCAACCTTTCCTGACCTCATGTTGATGGCCACGCCCTCCCCAGGTTCAGTGTCGGGATGTGGGAAAACCCTGCTCCATAATTACGAAGAAGGAAAACTCAGATCCAGATGTGAGACAGTGAGGGGGTGGGCGAGGAGCAGGAGGAGGAGGAGGATGGAAAAGTGACAGTCAGAGTCACAATTTGTGACTGATTAGCAACCATTTCTAATTAGAACAGCAGGAAAACCATGAGGGAGGGAGGGGCAGTGGGAGTGGTTTCCATCCGGCGGCACGCCAACGAACAGGAAGTTGCACCCAGCACAGTTTTCCAGCAGAAGCCCAGTTTGTGTTCGGGCTCGCCTCCTCTGTTGTGAGGGTCCGGTGAGATCTGAGACTGAGCGTCTGCGTGCACGTGGGCGTGTACTCCTGCAAACTGAGCACATACAGTGTGCGTGGGCGCGCAGGCTCGTGTCTGACGGAGAGTAGAGGTCACGCTAAGGTCGTGATGAAGTCAGAATGTAATTATGAACCAAAGGAAGCAATAAAGAGAAGGCGCTCAGAGCTCGTTAAAAACAACAGCGTCAGCAGCAAATAAAGAGAGAATACAAATATTTCCTCTCACATTCTAATGGGCGCGGTTGCCAAGGTGATCTGGCATGCAGCCAGGGACAGAGATGGTCACTGAGTGCATTATGGGAGGAAAGTGTGTGTGTGGGGGGGGGGCGCACCAGGTGGTTTCACTCGGGCAAGGGAAGGAAAACAAGAGAACTTTATCTCTCTGCTCTTTCTGCCGCCCCATCTGTCTTCCTCAGGCGCGTTTTCCAGGCCCCGCCCTCCATCGATACCGTATCCACCAACAGTAGCCCGCCGCTGCCTAGAGCGGGGCCCCTGAGGAGAAGGGAGGCCCCTGGGGACGGCCCGCTGGGTACAGGGTGATACGAGAGAGAGAGGGAGGTCATGAGTTGCACCAGCTGATAACCACTTCATCTGGAGCGCGGTACGCCCACGTGCGGCGGCAGACTCCGAAAAACAGGTCAGAACAACAACAATCACAAACCAGGTTTATGTGGCAACTCTCTTTTTTACAACACAGATCTATCTACGTGAAATCATTCTATAAAAGCACGGCTCTGAGCCTCAGACGCTGCACGATCGGTCCACACAGGAAAAAGAAAACAGTGAATTCCAGTCCAGGGAAAAACAAGCAGGAATTTATCAGGAAGGTCCGAGTCACCGGGTCCTGATGCGGCCGGCAACCGCCGCCGTCACCAGTCATCCCCGAAACATGTGGTTCCTGTAAAAACAGACCCAGAGAGGGATGTGTTTTTTCCTGAGCGTGTCCCCCGGGTGTGATGTATGCGAGGCCGTGGGTGTCAGCGTGTGCACATGTTGGGCACGTTCGTTCGGAGCTGGTGACCCCGACTCAGCTCTTCAGTGGAAACGTCCAAACATCTACATGATGGTTTTGATTTTTCTCCTTTTGCTCTGGATCCGTTGCAGAGAGACGGACACGAGGGGGCGGAGCCACCAGGAACGAGAGGCTGAAACAGAAACACTGTTTCGTATCGGAGACAAAAAGAAGACGGCTGAAGATGAGGAGGAGTCAAGGTGGTTGGAGCATCACCTTCACAGCTGACAGCCCCTCCCCTCTGGCCTGATTGGCTTGTCTGGGGTCAGGGAGGAGCCAAGGTTGGCCAGAGGTCACCGGGTCTCTGAGAGAAAATGGAAGCTCATGAAATCAGCCACTGTCGTCTGTGACTCGCAGAAATACTTCACACTTGGTCTCGGCAGCATCAGAGGAAAACACGGGACACACTTCCTGTCTCCAATTTAAAACCCAACGATCCAACAAACCCCATAACAGGCATCCTGGGGAGCGTGCCCAGGGAAGGAGAGGAGGAAGCAGGTGGCTCTTCCTCCAGAAACACGTCCACAAGAGGAAATCCTCTTTCAGAGTCACAAGACCCGAGCCAGAGCCAAAAGAATCGAATGGACAGAGCTGAAGCCTCCTAACCTTGCTCTCGTTTTTACCAAAAATCCTTCTCCCTTAGACCACAGGAAGAGGAACAAAAAACTTCATTTGAAAAAAGGGAAGCAGCGGACACAAGGAAGAACAGAAAACCCTTACCAAAATAAAACAGGAAGTAACTAAAACACTAACAACATTAACTTCACCAGCACCGCTGACAGCCACGCGTAACAGCGGGCCAGTCGAAATTAGAACAAGGGCCGCAACTGGCCTCCGGGCCAGACTTTAGACACGCCTGCATTAGAGTTCTTGAACCAGGCGAAGGGAGCGAGATGGAGCGTAGACCTGGATGAGGGGGGTTAGGTATCCAGGAGCTGACTTCATCATGGTTCTGAAGGCCACACACTGGAAGTGGAACTGGAGCCCAGTGGAGAGAGATGAGCAGAGGAGTGACATTCTTTGTGTGTGTGTCAAACACAAACCCATGTAAGGTCATTACCTCAGACGTCTCTGCTTTGTGTCTTAGTGGCAACTTCCCACACACACACACACACCCTGCAGGAGGAGGAGGAGGCCTCCTGCAGCAGAGGTTGGCACGATTGTGAGGGGAAGTTATTTAAATATCCTCCGTAGACTGAGCACGTCTCCTGCGCAGAGGAGGCGACTGCAGGACAGGTCGCTAGATCCTGACCCTGATCCTGACCTCTGAGATGCTGCGTCCTTGTTTCCATCAGCTGCTCAAACCAGTTAGCAGACTGGTTTGAGCGTCTGACCCTTGTTCACGCTGTGGGCCACAGCAGCAGGTTTCCATCGCAGTGACCTCGCAGTGACCTTACAGGGGTGGCGTGGCCTCCTCTGCTCCCCTGCGTCACGGTGGAGGCTGTGGGAAGACTGTGTTCCTCTGACACATTCCTGAGTTCACGCCTCCTTCCCAGCATGTCCCTCATTCGTCCACGCCATCTCACTGACATCACTCCAGTCAGATTGTGCTTCACCTTCCTCAGCAGCTCCTCATCTGCAGGGACTTCATCAGAGGTCTCACACACACACTGAGACTCAGGTCAGCAGCTCACTTCTCATCTGGAGGCTCCAGACACAAGATAATGTGGATCCAGTGACGAGCACCCCCACACCCAGGGCCTGTGGACTTGTCTGCGTGCACACACGTGCACACATATGCCCTGAAACCCAGCAGAACAGCAGCAGTGGGTGTGCAGGTCATCTGTGCACCCTGTGGCCGACTGTCAGGCTCGCAGTGACGTGTGTGTGTCTTTACCTGTATCTCCACATTAAACTTGACACAGTTTGGAAACATCGCTGCCATTTTCCAGAGTGAAGAAGTCTGTTTGTTTTTACTGCGACTGTCACACGTTCAGCTGCCGCCCTGACAGAGAGCACGCACGCACACACACACACACACACACACACCTTTGCCAGGATGTATGGAAATGTAACCTCTCATGCATAAATGACAGATAACACACACACACACCGGCGACAGTAAGACGGCGAGCTGGTTCCTTTGCATCAGAGTTTCCTCCAGTTGCCTCGTTGGGAAATAATACGTCGCATTTAAGCAGCACAAAAGGAAACAGAGGGAGAGAGAGAGAGAGAGAGAGAGAGAGAGAGAGAGAGCTCTCACAAAGAGTGTGTGTGTGCCAGCGCTGAAGATGGAGCGAGTGAGTGCGCAATAACAACTGATGACTGATTCTTCTTTAACACTGGGGCCTGTTCCTCCGTATGGAAAAGAGCAGCAGCCGTGGAGGAGGAGGAGGAGGAGGAGGAGGAGGGGCGGCGTGACCGCACCATTATGACCAGTGCTGTTATGTTTACTGGGGGAACACGCGCTGCTCTGACATTATTTTCCCCTCCTGTTAAAAAGCCTGAGTTCTAGTAAAACTTCGGGGGGGCTTGAACCCGCAGCTCCCCTCGAGCCGCGTCCAGGGGCAAAGCTGAGTCACCTGAGCCCAGCCACGCCCCCCAGCTCTCTCCATCTACCCTGCCATCTCTCTTTTTCCTGTCTTTTCCGGCAAAGGAACAAAGACGTTGTTATTCCAGATGTACATAAATACAAACGTACACACGTATGTGTGTGTAATGGAATGTAGACTCTGACACACCACGTTGCTGCGAAGGGGGCGGGGACACACGATCACAGAGACTGTTCATTTGGTCACAGGCTGAAGGTGTCGTCAACACGAGAGAGAGAGAGAGGGAGAGAGGGGGAGAGAGGGAGGGAGAGGGAGAGGGAGGAAGAGAGGGGAGAGAGAGAGAGAGAGAGAGGGAGGGGGAGATAGAGAGGGAGAGAGAGAAAGAGGGAGGGAGGAGGGGAGGGAGAGAGAGAGAGAAACAAGGCCACTATCATAACAGGCCAAGATGGCTCTGCCGTGGGACACGACATCACACACACCCGTGTTGTTGTGTGGTCTCTGTGTAAACTCCCTCAACATTTTGTTTTGATTCCTTCGCTCTGCGTCGGCGTGTGTGCAAGGCAGCGAGGTCAGGGGAAAACGAGGGAGAGGGGCGCCGCCGGGTCACCGCTTGGCCCGGCGCGGAGGCGTCCTAACCTGATGCGACCTTTGCAGCGAGCACACTTGCTGTGGATGTTTCACGTTTGAGTTCGGGCGTGACGAGCAGCTCCCCTTGCTTCAGGAGCTTTGCCACGGGGCTGCTGCCGTTTTTCACGCTGAGAACACGAGTCGAGCCAAAACGACCTGGAGGCCCTGACGCCGAAGGCCCAGTCCTTCCATCAGAGCTGCTGGGAGAAGACGGGCGGCGGCGCTGTGACGGTAACGGTCCTGGCAGACGAGTGTGTACGCACAGTATTTACAGTGCGAGGACGGGCCTCTGTGGCGTCCTGTCCTCCATGTTTCTGCTTGCTCTTCGTCCTCTCTCCTCGCCGCTATCGCCCAGCTGGCATCCATTGCTCGCAATTAGCTGCGAGGCATGAGTCTGACGGCGTGCATACTTGTGCATGTGCACCTCTGCAGGCTTGCACTTGTGCCAGGGTGAGTGGGTGTGTGTGTGTGTGTGCACACATCTGAGCATGAACACAGTTTGGAGGGGGGGCCTGGCCCCCCCTCGGCAGAAAAACATGGCTGAAAAAAAGTGAAAGCAGAAAAAGAAACGTGGTTCTTTAGGGGAGAGAGAGAAAAATGTGTCTTTTTTTTGTTACAATCCCCCGGCCTGGGCCTGCCAACTCTCTGCTGGCTGTCGGTCGTGCGGAAATGAGAGCGTGCTAGATTCTCCCCTCCCGAGAATAACACAAACCCCTCAAAGCTCAAATCAAACACACAATCCACGTCACAGGAAACCATTTTGAAGCGTAAAACCTCCCAATGGGAGCTCCATTTGAATGCCGCTCGCCCCCTGCGCCCCCCCCCCACTCGCTCAAGGCTCGAATGCCGCCCCCCCCCCGCCCCCCCCCCCCCCCGCTCGCTCAAGGCTCCAACCACAACCTAACCCGAACCACACCACCTCTCAGACGACAAGACTCCCTTTCTCTCCCTCTCTCTCTCTTCCTCCCTCTGTCCATTCCCCTTTATTCTTTCCCTTTTTCACTGATGTTCATCTATGCACATCTGTCTCACTGCCGGACAGAGGGACAGACAGAAAGACGGACAGGCGGACAGACAGAGGGACGGACAGACAGATAAAGGATAAATAGATGGATAGATAGATGATAGATGGATAGAGACCGACTTTAGCAACATGTTTGTTTTGAGTGACACGTGTTAATCAGGTCAAGGGTCATGTGCCTGCTCTCTCTGTCGAAGTACTGAAGTGACCCCTCCTCCACCCCCCCCACCCCCGCTCGGCTGGCAAATGAGACGCAGGGGTCAGCAGGGCACATGGGAGGCAATCACAGCAGTTTGTTTTGGCGCGCTCACCCCCACGCCGAGTCCTCGGCCGTGCAGCGGCATTGCCGCCGCCTTGCCCGCCTGCTGCCTGGGAAACAAACACATCCTTAATCACCCAGAGGCCCCGTATACGCCCGGGCCACATCGCAGGCTCCGGTCAAATCCAGGTCGCATCAGCTGACCACCTTTTGTTGAAACGAGCTCCTCAAGCTCGGCGCGTTGAACCGCCCAGCAAATCCAGGCCACAAACCTCTGCTCTGTCTTTGGCTGCCGAGCGCTTCTGTCACGATGTTGGCTCACGGCGCCGGAGCAACATGGAGGGAAGATGCTGGGAATGGGAGACAGTGGCCGGAGACCAGTTCAGCTCACCCGTTCACCTTCCAAATATTTCCCAACCACGCAGCCGTTTACTGCACTCAGTCACATACACATGCACGTTTGTGTGTAAACACGTGCGTGTTCTCTGCGCCCGCCGACACACTCAAACACGCTCCGTCAGGACATCGGACGATAACCTCCGGGCGACCACAGATCAGCGGTGAGAGGAGACGTGTTCAGGAACGTGATTCAGGCTCTTTGTTCCCAGGGTCTCTGCTCTGAGTCAGGTGACCTGCGGCGAGGCTCAGGTCAGCGATACACCAGCTGATCCCCTGAGCAGGTAGATGAAGCCCAGCGCGCAGACGGGACTTCCAGGATCAGTGTGTTATTGACTTGGCAGATCCTCGGGCCAGTGCGTGCGTGCGTGCGTGCAGACCAGGGCTCAGAGCTCTGTGGTCCAGATGGGTGGCCGAGCCCCAGTTAACTGAAGCTATTCGAAGAACACCTCAGCTCTCTCTGGCTCCGCCCACCTATGTCTGTGGGGGTGGGAGCAGCAGCCAGGGGAGCGCTGTGATAAAATGCTTCCCCTCTTCAGACAGACGCACGAGCCTCACAAACTCCTCCCCCTCTTGTTCGCCACTAATCAATCTTTCTGCACAAACGCAGATGGAAGATGCTAGGAATGGATCCGAACTGATGCAGAGGACAGACATGAGGCAGCACAAACCAGGCCAGGACGAGATGTGATCCAACGCCACTGAAAACTGTGCTCACGTTCCTGACAAGCGTTTCAGTCTTGACCCCATCACCTTCTGTTTGCTGCTGCATGAAACTGGTTCTTTAGCTCACCTGTCGGTGCCAGTGCTTTGTTTGTTCTAATCCCGTTCTTCTGTCCTTTGTTGGTGGAAACAGGAAGAGCCGGTTCCAAGGTCGGCACTAGCCCCACTGGTTAGTTAGGGTTCTACAACAGAATCAGTTGCTGCTTCGGGCCCCGGGCCACGTCAGGAACGTGCATGTGGTGTCTCACTGTCGTAGATTCTTAGAAAAACGTAAGATGTCAGATTTCTTTATGTAACGAACGCACGCACACACAGAGAGAGAGAGAGAGAGAGAGAGAGAGAGTGTTGTGGGGTGACAGAGTGCACTGGCTGAGCTCAGATGAACCAATGGCAACCTGGGGAAGGAGGAATGCGCATGGCGCTGGTCCAAGAGAGGCCGTCAGAATCCTCAGCAGGCGAGCCGGTCTCTTAGTGAAAATAAGAGTGTGTGTGCGTTTTTTTTGGGGGGGGGTGTGTGCGTTTTTTTGGGGGGGGGGGGGGGTACGAGTCTGCACACAGCTGATGAACGAACAGGGCGTTTGGACAGAACGTCAGCACGGGGTCACAGCTCTGAGGGTCACGTGATGACCAGCATGGGGGTGCACTACACCGCCACTCCTCCCAAAAATAAAGCATGATGTCATCCCTAGCGTGGGCGGCAGCAGCAGAATCAGGGTCATGTGTGCGCTAATACACAACTGAGGGGGGGGGCTGTTTGAAGTATTCAACCCCACTTCCATTAACTCACATGAGAAAGACATGGTGCGTTGTGGGAGTGAACCTCTTAAATCCAGCGCGCGCACACATACACACACGCGCACACGGATCCGAGGGTTCGGTCTCAGTGAGAGCAGAGGAGAGGTCGGCCGATGGTTCCTGCTTCCTCGCCCCAACAGGAAGCTTCCGTCCGTCCGTCCGGCACCAGGGGACAGCGCCACGCTCCGGACGGAGACACAGGGAAGTTGACGAGTTTCAAACGCCTGTCAGACCTCTAGGAACGGATGTTCCTGTCCTTCTCTGGAAACAGAAGATCCTGAGCTGCAGATGTTTGATACTGTCAGTGCCTCTATGAATCTGATCGTTAGCTGTTCACACATGTCTCATATCCCAAACCTGTCTGAACCGGACCGTGTTGCAGCCCCCACCCCACCTGCTTGCCCACCGACACCAGAACCAGATTTCTCAACTTCCATGTGGGGTCTGTTGACTGGAGCAGCGGTTTCCCCAGAGGAACAACCAGAAGCTTTACAGCGGCCGAGGTCAGCGCTTACAGTAACCTTGGCCTCTCAGGGTACAGGAGGCTCCGCCCCCTTCATGGTGCCTCGTCACTGTGAGAGGGCTCAAACCAGAGCGCCGGCGCACGCACGCCCGCCCCGAGTGGGAGACGACAAGAGCGAGTAGAGCACTGTGGACATGTGAGCGTTTATTATTATTTATTAGTTCTTATTCACACACACACACACACACACACACACACACACACACACACACACACACACACACACACACACACACACACACACACACACACACACACACACACAC
>JAFBJW010009052.1:523284-670969 GCA_016785235.1 Pseudorhombus dupliciocellatus | reverse complement strand
CACACACACACACACACACACACACACACACACACACACACACACACACACACACACACACACACACACACACACACACACACACACACACACACACGCGCTGAGTCAGAGCGTTGTCTCAGAGGCCGAACCACTCGGTGACGCCTCCTCTCCTGGGGTCCTGCCTCTGCCTCTGCTTCTCATCCTCCATGAACTTCTCCTGCACCTCCTCCATGGAGCCCTCCGTCTGCACCGCCGCCTTTTCTGGGAAGACGTCGGGGAAGGTAAAGGTCTGGCCCTGGGACTGGACAGAGGGACACACACCACCTCAAATCTTTTGACAAACCAATTTCTGGCAAAGGGAAATTGTGTCAGGCTGCATTTGGCTCCGAGCCTGTGCCGCTGTGCAGGAGGAGGGAGACGGCGATTCCTCCTCCTCCTCTCTCCGGTCTTGATTTATTCAGAGGGGAAGGATGGCATCCATTATTTATCGCAGCCCATCTCTGGCCACGGCTAATGCACCACAGCGCGCACACACACACACACAATAACAGGTCAGTGGGTGCAGGCGTGTGCACGTATGCAACTCCCTCCTCTGAGCTCTGTCACTGGATCAGCTCTGACTGATGTCAGGGTCACCTGACCAGTCAAACTGGGAGGGAGGAACAGAGGAGGACACATGGCCAACAGTTGTCTTCCATGGTGCAGCCCCACCCCCCAGGCCCCCACCTGGACCACACCGCCATCCAGGAACGTCCCATTACACCCACAGTTCCCTGTCACTGGGAGACGAGGGGAAAACCAGTGCAGTCACTGTCCCTCTGTTCCAGGACGCTCAGTGTCTCTGATCACAGGTGAGACTGCTGTTAAGGCCCTCCAAGGAAACACAGTGTGTGTGTGTGTGTGTGTGTGTGTGTGTGTGTGTGTGTGTGTGTGTGTGTGTGAGACAGCAGCCTGACGTCAGGTTCAGTTCATTTCAGTTCACGCTGCCCCGTCACCAGAGGGGCAGGGCTCGTAAAGGGAAGTCGTGTTTTCTGGACTGAGCTCCCACTGTGGCCGAGGCCCTGATCTCACCTGTCGACTCCTGTCCACCAACATGGAGCAGATCTGTCCACACCTGCAGAGGTGGAAACTAATCAGAGGAAATGACGCACGCACGATCAATAATGATTCAGCTCCTCCACCAGGTACTACACTGTACTACATTGTACTTTGAGGACGTTTTTCCTCTGAACTGAGAGAAAGAAAGGAGAGGCAGGAAAGACGATGGAAGACGTCTGGAGAGGAGAAGAGATGAAGCCTGATGATTGTAAACAGCTCTGGCTGCCAGGCCCCTGGGTGGGCCACACACACACACACACTAATCTGCCCCGCTGTGCCTCCGTCCAGAACTTCTGGTCCAAGGCTTTTCCAGGAACAGGAGAGAGAGAGAGAGAGTAAAGAGAACGTGGACGTCTCATGTCAGGACAGACAGACTGGAGGACAGAGGACAGACATAATAATTCAGGTGGAGAGGTCAAACACCGTGAACTCATCTCTGACAGAGTCAACCACGAACCAACAGCATCCTGCTGTGGGCGCGCTCAGGGTCATGACCCCAACCCTCCCTCCAATTACCCCGACACGCCGTCCACCGCTGAATAACTCGGTCAGCTCTGGCTCGCTCTGCTGCGCCGTCTCATTCATGGAAATTACCATCGTCAATGTTTACACAACCAGCAGAACAAACTTCCTGTGGCTGCTTCACAATAAAAGCCTGTCTACAGCTGAAGTTGGCTTTCTGATTTCTGATCGACCTCAACGAACGCAGAGTCGGGAACCCCCCCAGAGACACATACACCCCATGTGTGTGGATGTGTGCTGTCTTCATGTCAGGGCACGTCTCCTGAAAACATCGGACCCTGGTGAGAGGAGGACGTCTCTGTGGTGACAGAAAATCATCAAAGCGTGAATCACTGTCATTTATAGAAACACCTTAAAGCCAAATCCCGTCTCACACACACACACACACACACAGCTGTTCACTATCATTATCCCCTCCATCTATGTCACCCCCCAACCCCCATGATGCACCCCATTTCTCTCTCGCATGTAAACAACCCTCGCATACCCTCCCCCCCAATTTCAAGCATCCCCCTTCCCAGCCCCGCCCCTCTATCTAGGCTACGCAGCCAGATCCTCACAAACACACACGGACACGCAACATAAACATGCAGTGCCCCTGCCCCCTCCCCGGCTCGCAGGAATGCGGGGACCAGCTGGTGGAGAAAATAAAAAACGAAGACGCACACCACAACAGGAAATACATCAGCAGGGGCCTATCAGAGGGCGCTATCAGGCCAGCAGCAGCCTGGCGAGAACCTGGGTGGCGCCGCACAGTGATTGGCCGATCAAAGTGGCAGCTGTGTCATTACGGGTCAAGAGGTCAGGGGTAATCAAGAGAGGTTACGAGCACGTGTGTGCACAAGTTGCCACGGCAATGTCAACGGGGGAGCCAGAGGAAGCGAGGGAAACGTCCGCCTCTGGGCTCTCTGACATCAGCTGGACGGCCGGCGTCACAACCGAAGCAGGAGGGTTGCGTGTGAGAGTCAGACCCGTCCTCTGCTCTCTATAATTCATGTTCTGTCTCCACCAAGCGCTTATGAAACACGCACGCACACACCTGGAGCAGCCTTTCCTTTTATTAGGGTCACCACCAGCCAACGTGCACGCACACATGTATGTGTACGTCTATACACATGAAGTGACTCAGCTCGGCCTCGACAGCCTCATCGTGATGCTGCAGTTTAGGTTCATGCTGATGTTTACATTTCAGTGTGTGAAGACGAACGGTGCAGAGAGGGGCAGCCAGACAGGGCCGGAGCTAGAAATGTTAATTGGTGTGATAAGCGAGGGAAGGAAGCGGCGTGGGCGTGCATGAGTGCGTGCGTGCGAGCGTGACAAGGTGAAACGGAGGAAGAGGGAGGGAGAGCAGAGCCGCAGCCATTACCGTCCAAAGAGTCAAAAATAATAAAATTCCACACAGATAAGCAAGATTTCCCCCCTCGGCTGATTCAGCAGCTCCAGCTCTATAGCCCCGCCCCCATCCTGTGCCCATCGCGGCCACGGGCCCAGCCAGGAACACACACACTCAGCCCCAGAGTCCATTGTTGAGCAACAAGGAGTCAGACGTGACAAAGCTCTGTAGCCAAACGTTGCCATCTAGTGTCAGCGCCACAACCAGAGCACGGCTGGGCACCCCCCCGGCCCCCCCTCAGTGTGGAGTGGTCACGTCCTGCAGGTCGAGCAGAGCCACAAACAGAACCCCAGTGAATGAGCTGGTTCGGGCCGCCCGGTAATGCTCGGGGGCCCCGGGCCCCGGGGAGACACCTTGACGCCTTTTTTATGGTTTTTATGTTAAATGTGCCGACGGCCACATAAAGCACAGCTGCCTCTGACAGCTCCACACGAAATATGGGTCACTTTAGACCTCGTTAGGAGAAGTCAGAAGAATAAATCGCAGCACATTTAATTTTTACAACTTTAAACGCTTCTGACCTCAGCTGAGGCCAAAACCGTGACATCACTTGTTTATGTGTAAACAAAGGCGCCCACGTCCTCAGATCAGCTCTGTGGTCACCACACGCCTCGTACAGCAGAACGTGATGTGAGTGTGTGTCTGCAACAACCTCCGATGATCTGCGTCTGTTCCCCCAGTGGGCCGTGAGCTCCTCCCTCCTGACCTCCTCTGAAGACGCAGTCTGAGAGCCGACCCAGCTCTGACCCTGCAGCCGCCCAAGACAAGGACGTTCAGAAGTGGATCGGTGTTTCTAACCCACACACACCTGATGACCCCGGCTAAATGTGAGGTCACCAGGGTCAGTGCAGGGTCAGGGTTTCCAGCTTTAGCAAGAATTGGACACGAGCGTTAGACTCCGCCCTCAGCTCGTCATCGCTGAGCACAAAGGAGGCCCCACTGCGCACGCACACACACACTGGAGCGCAGCCAGACCTAAAGGCACTTAGATACACTCACGTCTTTTCTTTTTCTACGGCTATTTGTGTTCCCCCACCACACGCACGCACGCACGCACAGTCTCTGGACCTCCCTGCTCTGGCATGACTCCATCGTGCCCTGAGTCACCTCCCCAGCTCACCCCTCGCAGCCCCTCACGCACACATGCGCACTTTCCCACACACAGTGCACGTTTCACACATGCAGACGCTTTTTCTTCCCCAGAGCTGGGGTCCCCCCACAGCCCGAGGAAAATGGCCGTCACGGAACCCCGCTAACAGGAGGCCTCCCCTCAACCACAAACCAAGAGGAAGGAATGAGGTGGGGGGGAGACATATTACTGCTGCAATATTAGCTGGGGGGAGGGGGGGTTAGCTGGGGGGCCGTGGTGTGAGTGTGGACCCACACAACACTCTCCCACATGTGGAATCAATTAGGAACAATCTTGTTTTCTACCCACTGCTGAAAAAAGGAGGGTTTTCTGGGGCTGTGTGTGAGATAGGGAGACAGGCCAGAGAGGTGGGGGGGCGGGGGGGAGAGAGAGAAAGAGAGCGCATGTTTTTCACAAAAGCTGCCAGAGAAATGTCCGGATCTTCAGTTTTACATCAAAGCGCTGCACAGGCGTGCACGGCAGCGTGTGTTGTTCTGCCTCCGTGCACGGATCACTGTCACGAGCCTCTGCTGAGAATTAGACACAAAGCCCAGACTCTGAAAGATTTATGGGCCTTCAATTATGGATCCTGCTTCAAATTGTCTTATTTAGACAATTTACATTATTCAGCCGCGTCCAGACTGGCGGCGGAGGGAGGGGCCACAGAGTCCCCATCAGCACAGCTCAGCAGGTATCAGTTCCTGACCTGATGCTCACCTCGGTCACACATACTACATGCATGTGCAGTGCTTCAGCAGACGATTACCACATCTCAATATTTCCTGCATGGAACTGAAGACGACCTTTGACCCTCAGGCCGAGCAACAACCCAGACTGCTGCTCTCTCAGGGGGCAGCGTGTGTGTGTGCGTGTGCGTGTGCGTGTGTGAGCATACCAGCTGAACGTAAGCCACTTTATAGTCGGGCTGCTTGACTCTCTGGTTGAGGTGGTTCCTCTTCTTGTTGGAGCCTGAGAAACAGAGAACAGCTGTTATCAGCAGAGAGGAGGCGCTGTGGAGGAGGTGCTGCAGAGTCCCTGGGCTCGTTCAGTCTGAGGAACAGAATATATTCATTCACCTGTTCCGGAGTCTCAAGTTTGTTCCATCAACAGATCGCACAGGTTAAAGGTTACACTGGAGATGACAGTGATGACATCACCCTCCCCTCTGTCAGGGACGACGTGCTGTGTGTGTGGCAGTCTCACTCTAACTGACCGGCAGGTCACAGGTTTTCATTGGTGGGTAAAGATCAAACAGTTCATGTCTAATCTCAGAGAGCCCAGCCCCCACCGTCTCCATGGCAACGGTTTATGACACGAAAAACAAGGGAAACATTCCACTGTAATGAGTCATGTGTGTGTATTGTGTGAGAGTGTGTGGTACATGGAGCTAGTAATCACACACAAGCAGCCCACTGCTTCGGGAAAGCCCCCCCCCCACGCCCCTGTGTGGGTGGGAGACAGAGGTAACGGGCTGTGTGTGTGTGTGTGTGTGTGGAAACTAATTCATCAACTAAACTGTTACAGAGGTCAAACTTGGTTTCAGAGTTTGTCCATAATAATGAGTGATGTAAGGTGTGTGTTTAACACCACCCCCCAACACATAGACAGACCTTTCATAAAAACTGTCGCAAACCCGAGCACCGGCCCTCCCGCTCTGCGCTGGCTATCACGTTACAGCAGTAACCATGGCAACTCCTTCCAAAACACCCTGCTGGCGGTGGAGGGGACGGGGTGGCGTGCGCCCCTCGCTGTCTTTATGTTGCCAGTGGAACTCCTGACGCACACAGGGATACCTTCTCTGACGCAGCTGGGGCTCACCAGGGGCCCCGAGGGGCTTCCCCCTCCCCACCTCCTAATGACCCTGACCCAATAAACCGCTCTGCGGCAGCCAAGCTGAGCGCCTCCTTCCTGATGTCTCCACGCCTCCTCCGGGGGAGGGGGGGGGGCTTCAGGTGTGCTCTTCTTCTCTCTTTCCATCAGTGATATAACCCTGCTGACTCTGTGCTTATCCCTAATGGGGGAGGCACGCTCACCCCCGCTGCTGCACGTCAGTTACGTTAGCTGGAACGGCTAATTGCTGCAACCGCTGCCGACGCCCTCAGAAACAGAAATGATCAGATTGGTTTATTAAGAATTCTGTTGGTTAGTCTCAACACATTCCATTCAACAATTTAACTTGATGACCTTTGACCCCAGCACTGTCATTCTGTTCTGGGCTGAACCTCTGAAGGTTCTGGAAATGCTCGACACTCACCAAACTGGATCCTGGTGCGGACTCCGCCCACAGGCACGTTATAGATCTTCTCCAGGTAGTTCTTCACGTCATACTTGGTCATTCTGTCCAGAGCAGAGGGGCGTGGTTAGCGTCGGAGCGAGACATCAGTAACACCACATTCAATAACCTCCTTCCTGCAGTCACATGAGCGACGGGAACCCACCGGACGTTCCGCCGCAGACCCAGCGTCAGCGTTCATCCAATTAGCCGTCTGCACGCATCGATCGCTCCCAGTGAAACACAGGAAGTGACCCGGAGACCCGCCCCGCTGAAGCTAGCTTTGTGTGGAACGGAACGCTCCGACCAGAGGAAGAAAGGCTTTTAACTGCTAATCAATCTGGCCAATCAGATTAGCTCAGGGAGAGCACTTCCCAGATGCGTCTGACAAAGTGCTTGATAGCGACGCTGCAGTCTGACATGACTCGATGTGGCGTGTTCCTTCACCTCGTCTGTTTTTCCAGCTCGTGTACAGGGGAGCGAATCTCTGCACACATAAAGGCTCTTTGTACCTGAGAACGTTTCCACGCAGCTCCTGCTCGTTTGACGGCAGAGCTGCACGGACGAGTTCCCCCGCAGACGTAAACGAACCCTGCAGGACGGAGCACGCACCCCCCTCCCCCCAGAACCCTGCTCCCTGTGTGCCAGGCCCAGCCGAGTGGAACGCAGTCGCCGGGCGCTGCAGAGCCACAGGGAGACAGAGCGTTTCCTAGAAAGCACTGGTGGAAAACTGGGAGAGGGAAGTGGCTCCCCTGGATCATGTGCACGTGCTTCATTACTGCTGGAGAGCAAACATGGTCCAGTGACACGGCAAGACAGAGACAAGAAATGACTTGAATAATGTCCCTAACTCAGCATCAGCTCCAGGGTGAACAGAAATCAGCGACTGCAGTCGTCGCAGCCGCAGGTCATGTCAGTCGGCTCAGCAGACTCAAGTCGAGCGTGCACATAAACAGGACTAAACTTAGACAGAGGGCGTGGTGTCTCCAACAGAGATGCAGCATCTGATCGTCATCCCAGTATAAACAATCATGTGACTCCACTGGTCGACCTCCAAGGAAGAAGGAAAACTGTGTTGACACGCTGCAAAGATCCTGAGCCCAGACGCAGAGATTAGGCCCGATGTTGCCGAGCAGGTTTCATGATGAGCGTGCTGACATCAGCAGACGATTAAACCATGTGCATTGCTCTGCATTGTTTGGGGGGGGGGGCATCAGCCTCTGAAGAAAAGGTTAAACTTGATTCCACTGTCTTCGTGTGCAATTCATCTCAGCCACGGTTTGGTCCCATTCCCACACGCAGGCTGACCAGGAGCAGTTCCAGCAGCAGGAGGCGGGGCCTGCACACCTGTGTTGGTGAAAGGGCTCAGTATGCGGCCTGGATACGAATGTGCTGCTGCTAAAAGAAAGGCTGCCAGGTGAAGGGGCGGAGCCTCTGACCCTATAAGCCAGCAGCTGCATGATGTCATCAGAAACAGACGTGAGATGTGGGGGGGGGGGTTTGACAGAAACTGGGCTGCACACACATTTGGGCTTTGTGTGGTTGGCAGATCGACTTCAGTACCACAGGGAGAGAGAGAGGCCAGCCGCACACTGAGGCTCCAATGACCACTTCAATATAAAAGGACAGAAACATCTTAGTTTCTTAGTTTGAACAATCTGCGTGAAACGGTGTTTCATCCGCTCATGTAACGAACCTCTGAAGCACCGGGCTGCGTAACACTCCTCCGAGACGCGTGACCTTTCCCACACAAAGCAAGATGAACGACAGTCTGCGCGCATCACGGCTCTTTGTGCCGGAGCGAAACAGGAGAGATGTTTTCTGCACAGATGAAAGGCGGCAAAGAAAGCCGCCACTCATTGTCAGCTCTGGGTTCAGATGAACACACACACACACACACACACACGTATCAAAATCATAATAGCAGACTTTGTTTGGAGGGAGAGCCGTCGAGGAACCTGAGACAGTTGAGAAGCTGAGAGCGAGGGAGCAGCGTGTGAAGGGTTAGATTGATTGTTCAGCTTCCGGGTTTGACAAAAGAACAGAAACAGATCAAAGCCCAGGGCGCCAGGAGTCAGAGCGGCTCGCTAAACCATTTCCTCCGACACCAACTGGGGTTAATTGGCGTGAACACTAACCCAGTTCCCAACTGCAGCCGTGTGTTGACGACCTGCAATAGAAACACAGCCGGACCGTGCATCCAGAACCACAGCACGCAGCACAGCGTTGTTTCCTTTTGTTTGTGTGTGTGTGTGAGCACTGGCCTCCAGCCATGCCAGGTGAGGCACAGGCAGTGCGCGCGTGTGTGTGTAGAAATTTGATGATGTTCCCTCTAGAGAGGAAATTCTAACATGGAACAAAAGGTTTGAGAACAATCCAAAAGACAAACAAATACTTCCCTCCAGCAGGTACAGGGAATTATGGGAGCGCAGAGCCCAGGTGTTCCGAGCAGAAAGGGCCAAAAAGGGATCGGCCCTGGACGCGCAGCAAAGTGTTTACGAAAAGCACAATAAACAGCGGCGCCCGGGGCCAGACAGACGTGTACAGATGGTAGCGAGAAAGGTAGAAAAAAAGAGAGAGAGAAGAAGAAGCACAGCCACGGCTTTCTGCTCCCAGGTGTCACGGAGATAAAGGCCACGTTGTCTCGCCGCCCTGAGAGCGCCAACATGGCCGCTTCTCACCGACAGCTGCTCGGCTCCGCCCGCCCTCACCTGCGCTGACTCGCTCATCGATACGCTGCAGTGATAACTCGTGCGTCTCACTGTGTCGGCGGCGTCCGTTGGCTGCGTGTTTGAAAAGTGCACGCTGAAGGTCCAGCAGCCATGCACCGTCCAACATCAAAGAAAAAAGCTTACACACCCTGAGAAACACACACACCCTGCACTTAGCCACTTTAGTGCATACACACACAAAGACTCACACTATTCTAACAAACTGACTCACCCACGGACGAGCACACGCACGTGCACGCACACGCTTACATAAGCACCCTGGGAGTTTGGCAGAGAAGAGGCAAGAATCAGAGTGGGAGGGGACAGATCACAGCCCCACCAGAGACACACACACACACACACACGGCCTGGACACCGTGGCCCCTGGGCCACACCGAGGGCCACACATTGCTCCAGGGCTGCAGAGAACTTCCCTGACCTGAGTCAGGAGCAGCTCATCACTGTGCTGACTGGACCTCCTGTTGGCGTGTGTGTGTGTGTCAGACGCCCTGTGCCGCCACACTGGCCTCATGATGTTTAGCTCCACCTGAAGCACTGCGATGGCAGCCAGGTCATGTCTGCTCTGTGCATGAGGCAGGTGCGCCACCTGGTGGCCAGCTGCAGTAACACGCTGCACCCTAACAGTAAAACACACTCACTGCATCGGGATGCGAAACTGGACGGTGTCCTGCGGCTGCTCTTTGCCCGGTCGCACCAGGGTCAGGAACCAGTTTGGCCTGAAGATCCTCAGCTGAGGGTTCCCCAGCTGATAGAGAGGGTACCTGAGAGAAAAAAAAAATTCATTCATTCATCCGTCCATCAGTGTGCGACGGGCGGGGGGCACCCTGGACGAGTCTCAGAGACAGACAACATTCCCTTGTCTCTGGAAAGGTCGGGGCTGAGTCTTGAACCCAGGACCTTCGTGCTGCCCCTGGTCAGAGGAGTGGAACTAGCTCAGGGTTTCCCCTTGTATGGAAACACGCACGAACCTCACTGCTTCTGTTTGAATGAATCACGCTGCAGAGCATGTCTCAGTGGACAGGAGACAGAAAAATGTCCTATTCCACTTAAGGTACTTAAACACAGGCAGCTGTTACGGTGGCGTGTAAAAATACTGCAGTACTCACTACTGCTGGTGACGGCAGCTTGTTTTTAGCTTCGCTAGCTAACGGTGGCTACACTCCTGTCCCCCTGCGTCCATTTGATTCCACACTGAAGACGTCACCTGCAGCTCAACACGCACTGACCGCGTGTGACGTGCACGGACACCCCCCGTGTTCCAGCTAACGTTAGCTCCCAGCTCACGTGTGGGATAAACACGTGAGCTGTGTAGACGCGCGCGCACACATCCAGAAACAAGACACTCACAGGACTCGAGGTGACGGCATCGCGGTGTCTGACAGGAGCACAGAGGAGCACAGAGGAGCTAGCAGCTCATGTAGCTGCTTGGAGCCTCCAAGGTTGGCAGCGCGACACACGTGCGGGATCTACTTCCGGGAGCAGCCGCGGCGCGCAGGCGCAGTGGATCAGCGCAGTGCCATTGTAGTTAGGGTCAGGTCCTCTGGGAACACAGTACACACACACACACACACACACACACACGTATAGTGTATTTAGCGGTGTGAGTGCACCAGGGTAGTGTTGGATGATGGCGTCACAGCACAGCTCCAGCAGAGGGAGACGTTGTTTCATCGCTCTCTGGTGCTCCTGCCCCAGGGTCTGACCCCACAGGAGGAGAGGGAGAAGGTCCCCTGAGTGGAACATAAGTCCCTGGCTCAGCTGGTTCAGACCTGGCAGGAAACCACACTATGGGAGTGTGTGTGTATGTGTGTGTGCTTTGATTATTATGCAGTTGTTGGAATGATGGTTGTTTACTTGCTCGTCCGTTGCTCTGAGGGTACTTCAGTACTTTCTACTGTAGCATGTACTGCTGATAAACGATTCATGTTTATTAACTCTGATACTTGGCCACGCCCCTTATGATGCAAGTTATGAACAACTTTTTATTCACTATCAGTCTGTACTGTGGGAAGTATTTTCCTGTTGTCTGTACTGGCATTGATAGTATTCTTCAATTCTTCATGAAATTTAGATGAGTCACAAAAAAGAAAAAAGAAGCACAGACAATCTTCATATTTATATGATTGTTCCATCTAACAGGAAGTTTAGGAGGATAATATTGATCCTCGTCTGTTATTTAACTTAGGACATGAGTGCGATATTGATTCCCACATTCCCCTGGCCGCTCATCACCTCCCGGGAGGGGGGGGGTCAGCAACATGAACCGGCGCAACCTTCAGCCAAAGGTCCGGTCTCACACTGTTGTCCAACTCTGCCATTTATAGATCCAGGCTTGTTTGTCAACGTTAGGCTCTGCAACAAACAATTAGAGTCAGGAGCATGGATCCACTTCATATCTGAACCCCATTCATCAGCTGTTGCTGCTTCAGAACCTCTGATGAATCCCTGACCCACCCGGACCGTGCTGCTCCAGCACTTTGTGACAGACGTTGCATGTGTGCGTGAGAGAGGGAGGTTTAGGCCTGGGGAAGGAAAGTGGCTGGAGAGAGTATCTGCGAGCAGAGGTGGATGGATGGAAACAGGCTGCTGGGCTACATGGAAACTTCCCCCTCCGCCTCCCAGCAGCCGGAGGAGAGGTTAGCTGGTGTTGAATGTCCCCGTCAGGAAAAAAGGGAAATGGGAAATTGAAGATCCAGACGTGAAGATGGAAAAGTCTGAGATGAAGTGAATAGTTCAGGAGTAACAGGAGCCGCTGCAGCGTCAGCTGAACAGGCCCAGGGACGGACCTCAGACGGACCTCACACTGGACCGAGACAGTGGAGACAGGTTCTGACTGCTGTGAACCAAAGCCACACCCACTTCCATCCCTGCCTCCAAGTGAGAGGTCAGAGGTTGTGGCCAGTTCAGGTCAGATTCCTCTGTTTCTTCTTGTCCCACATGCACACTCTCAGAGGCAGCGGGCGCATGCCATGCAGCAGGCCGCTGCCTATTAATAGCCACAAGGGACGCAGTCGGGGTCGATCTGCACGGCTGGGAAATTTATACCCTCCCCTGGACGCTCCATTGATGTCATAAGACTGACCTCTGACCCCGGAGCTCGACTGCCACAAGGCCCGTGTTGACAAACACCTGGTGACCACACCGTGCACTCGCTCATCTACAGTCTGCCGGCGTGCACCTAGAAAATGTGGCGTTTGAGGCCAAAGTAGAACTGTGCAAAGAGCATCACATGACACCAGCTGACACGCCGTCTGACTAAAGCGCCTTTGTTTGGCTGCCGCGTTTCACAGGAGGAGCTGAACCCTCAGACTGAAGAAGAAGAAGAAGAAGTGATCACACAGGTCACACAGGGGGCGGGGCGTCAGCCCACAGACTTGGGATATCTGGTGCACAGATCCTAACCCAGGACCTGGTTCTGTCCAACACGAGCTCACTGACAATCTGGCACATACAGCTGGGTCAGGGTCAGGGTCAGGCTCAGGGCTGTGTGTAGATGAGCATTCCTGCAGTTTGTCCAGTTTTAATTTTTAATTTTGCTGAAAACAAATGTGAGACCTCTGTGTGTTGAAACAAGTTGAATAAAGTTACATCGAGGTCAGAGGTCACCTGGCTGTACCTCCGCAGAAGAATAGTCGAACAGATCATATCGTACTACAGTCAGGCCAGGCGGCGTCCTGAGGACAGGTGCAACATCTGGGAGCAAGACAACTGGAGGCTTCTGTGTCCCCGTCCACCGGGACGGGGCTCTGCGGGCTTTACGCACGGAGAGCGCACGGAGAGGCTGCGAGCACGCGCGGGGGGTCTCTCCCTGCCCGGCCGTCCCTGGCCTCCTCGACCCGACGGGCAGCTCCAGGACTCCGCCTGACCTCCCTGCTCCCCCTGCTCCCTCTCTCCACCTCCGCCGCGAGGAACCCGCCGCGTTACGTCAGAAAGTGCAGGGCCAGCAGCGCGCGCCTCAGCAGCTATTCGCAGGCGCCGCAGCTCGCGGGCTCACTGCAGCCGACGCACCTCACGCACCTCCTGCCCTCGGCGATTCGGCTCGGTCCAGCCTGCAGCAGCATGTGGTGAGTCCATGTTCATTGACAGGTTCGGCTGCGGACCGCTCCTCTCACGGCTCCGTCCCCGCCGCAGGTCTCCGGTGCGGAGCGCTGCCGGGGACGAGTGTGTGTGCGCGCTTCTTAGCTGATCTGAAACACAGCGACGACAACAGCAACAGCAGCAGCAGCAGCAGCAGCAGCAGCAGAACCAGCACCATGCCCCACGCTCGGAACAGGAACCCCAGCCCCATCCCGGAGGTAACGTGGGACACGGGACTGAAGGAGATGAACGAGACGTGGAAAGGAGCGGTCGCCTGCCTCGGGGTGGCCGTGTTCTTCGTCATGACCATCGGGATCATTTACTGGCAAGTGGTGGACCAGCCCAACAAGAACTGGATCCTCAGGGGCACTTTCAGCGGACTGGTCTGGGAGAGGAGGACCCACTCGCTGCTCCTCCAGACCCTGGCGGAGGACAAGACCTTCGTGGAGATCGACGTCGGCAACGTGGGCAACCCCGACGCGGAGGTTCCCTTCGTCCGGAACCTGTGCTGGCTCAACAAGACCGAGTTCTGCTACACGTGGGACGGGGTGGCCGAGGTCAAGATCTCCCTGGAGCGGAATGAGGACGCGGACACCGAGTGCTACGGCATGACGTGGGCCCCGGTGCACTGCCATGTGGAGCTGAAGGTACACACCTGCTCACCTGCACCTCATGCTAACATGTTCACATGTTCCACTGCCATGTGGAACTGAGGTTAGGGTCACCCTGCACCTCACCTGTTCACCTGCTCCTCTGCGCCATGACGCACACTGTTGCACCTCAGCGCAGGTGAGGATGCGTCAACTGTCAGACAGTACCACGAAACACGTTGAAATCAGCACCTGTGACGACATCAGAATATTTATTGTTGTGTTTTCTTTGTGAAATATAAGTACTGTTTTAGACTTCCTATGTATGTATGTATACCTCCATCCACATACGAACAATACGAAAACACCAGTACAATGACACTGATAATAATGAAGTATATGAGCCACGAGTCATCTCATTTTCTTCGTGTTCTTTTAAACTCTGAATGTCTTAAACATCACTTTAACCCCCCCCCCCCCCCCAGCCTAATGCTCAGAGGCATGTAACCGTTAATCCGTCCCCACTGGAACATTCCTTGCCATAACTCCCGTCATGTGGCACCTGATTACTTCCTCCTGCCCGCGGCTCTCAGGTGACTCGCTGGCACCTTTCATTAGCGGCCCCGCCCCCTCAGCAAGTCCCTCAGTGGGAGCCCTGGTAGATCATGTGCACGCTCATTATCTCTGTGGTTGTGTGTGACGGGTGCTGCTGGTGCTGATCCTGTGTCTGTGTCCAGGACTGCTTCTCCATGACTAACGTGTCCTGGTACGGCGGGGCCAGCGTCCGGGGTCAGACGTGGCCCATCAACGAGCAGAACGCCACCATGCAGCCGTTCGTCGTCAGCGACCTGAACGACAACCCCTCTGGCTTCGGCTCCGCCCTGGAACGCTACTTCCTGGGTTCATCGGGTAAGAGGTCAGCTGACTTTCATCCACAGGACCAGTTGGCCCCCCATCGGTGGGTACACGGCGTGTGGCGTGAGGGAAGCCCTGCGGGTGTTGTCGTGGTTTTGTTACGTCCCGCCCCCCGGATGTTTATTTGTGTTTGAGCTGAGAAAAACGATTCCAGCATGGAACCGTCCAGTGGGCGGGCACCAGCGGCTCACACGCAGCGCGTGAATCCATCTCCACTGATGAATGTGAAGATTAGCCGTGCAGCGTTAGCATCTGAAATGAACTGTTCGGGGTCCCGGGATGATAACCTCTGTGTCTGTGAGCAGGAGGCTGGAGCCGGGCCCCACAGACTCTCCTCACTCACCGGGTTATTTTAGGGGTGTTAGATTTTATCCTGGGGGCGGGGGGGCAGAGGGGGGGTTGAATGGTTAATGTGACTGATGAGGGCCGTGTGTGTGTTTACTCCCGGACCTGCTGCCACATGTAGCTCATATTTAAACATCGAATCGATCAGCCCCCCCCCCCCCCCCCCCCCCCCCCCCCCCCCCCCCCCCCCCCCCCCCCCCCCCCCCACACACACACACACAGTGTTATGTAACACATGTCACAGGACAATTAGCCCTCTGTCTGTCAGCTGTCCACGGTTGCCAGGTAACACACACATACTGAACATAGCGCGGCGGCGGCCGTGGGACCATTGAAGGTATATTTAACGTGATCTCACATCAGCTGACATGATGTCGTCAGATCACATGACAGACACAGGGGTTGGGTGAAGGAGGAGTTCACGGGGGACTTGCGCACGTTACGTGTGGACCTTCTGTGTTCGTCGTTATGTTGCCTTGGAAATGACTCGGACAGGGGCAGGACTTCCTGTCCTGACTCCAGATATTCTGTGATATTTGATGCCCTCCAGAGGATATACCCTGTTCATGTGTCGGCCCCTGACAAACACACGCATGTTAATGAGTTTCTTTCAGGCGCCTGTGTCCCCTGCAGCTGATTTTGATGAAACAAACCCGTTCCAGTTTCCAGCTGCTCGTATGCACGGGACCTGTCCCCACCTGTCTCCACCTGTTCCCACTTGTCCTCACCTGTCCCCACCTGTCCTCAGTGAGCCGTAGGACTGAGAACTCATGGGGACATTGACAGACAGAGCTGTAGAGGGACAGTGGACATTAGGACAATAAAGGAAGAGGTCTAAGAGACGTACAGGAGACGGGGGAGGACATGTGCTCCCAGAGGGACAGTGACATTTGAGAGCGTTGCCAACTGGACGGACTCGTCACGTCCCCACCTGTCTTTATCCATACAAACACAACTGGCTCAGATTAGATGGCTAAGGACAGAAGACAGAGGACGGGGTACACTTTGCTGCTCTCAGTGAGCCTGAAGGTCCACGTCTGTCTGTCCCTGTGGTTTTACAACAAAAGCAAATTTTAGAAACACGAGAATCCTCGATGAAAACAACCAATTTAGTCAAAAACTGAAGAGGAGACGTTCCCAGCTCTCCCAGCTCTCCCAGCTGCTCTGTGTGGATCCAGTAACTGTCCGTCCTCGGGTTCACGCTCACCTGTCTAATGTAGTCCAATAGAACCTGTCCACGGCTTCACTAAAGCCTCCTTGTGTCTTTCCATCAGGGACACTGTCCAGCAGTCTTCAGATGGACCGAGACCATCTGATGCACGGCGTGTCTGTCGACTGCGCTGGCCCAGAAAGTCTCCGAAGAGTTTCCGTATTTTTTCAATAACTGGGATCGGAAATTTAAACCATGGCAGCGTCCCAGCTTCCTGAGGCCGGGCACAAAAACCAAGTTTCCATTGATGAGGAAATACACACACACACACAGGCCCGGCCCGGTCTGCGTGCACAGGTGTCATAAATAACTATAACAATCAGACAGGTAAAGGCAGCAGCCGACCCTGCAGAACCTGAACTAGAACCTTCATGGTCCTGTCTGCTTGGCTCATGGAAGAGTGCCGCCCGGTCACGTGTGTGTGTGTGTGTGTGTGTGTGTTGTCCACTCTGCGTCCCGGCCGTCTGAAGAGGACACATGCAATTTTACTTTTGAGAGCCAGTGGAAAATATTTTGGGGAAAGCTTGAAGTGTTTAAGGAATTGTAAAAAAAACCCCCCCCCCCCCCCCCCACCCGTAACTCAAACCTGCTTCACTTTATTTAAATAATACTTATTGATTCCTGTTCCTGGTTTATACGTCGACCAGAGCTGCCACATGTCCCAGTAGATACTAACACATGTGAGTACGTACCAGTATATACTAACACATGTGATTATGTACCAGTATATACTAACACATGTGAGTACGTACCAGTAGATACTAACACATGTGAGTACGTACCAGTATATACTAACACATGTGATTATGTACCAGTATATACTAACACATGTGAGTACGTACCAGTAGATACTAACACATGTGATTATGTACCAGTATATACTAACACATGTGATTATGTACCAGTATATACTAACACATGTGAATACGTACCAGTATATACTAACACATGTGAATATGTACCAGTATATACTAACACATGTGAATATGTACCAGTATATACTAAGACATGTGATTATGTACCCGTATATACTAAGACATGTGAATATGTACCAATATATACTAACACATGTGAATATGTACCAGTATATACTAACACATGTGAATACGTACCAGTATATACTAACACATGTGAATATGTACCAGTATATACTAACACATGTGAATACGTACCAGTGTATAGTCACAGACAGAACAGAAGGTCCAGGTGGTCCTAGGTCACTAAAGACTGAAGAGGTCACACTTTAACGGACCCTCCCAGTCCCACGTTATTTATTTGAACAGATTAAAACAGAAATCACCGTCGTGAGTCTGAACCCGGTAAGACGAGCCAAGCTGTTACCACGACCTCTTTGACTTTATCGGTGGCAACCACATTGAGAATCTGCTGAGGCCGCTGCACTGGGCCAGACTGGGCTGGACTGGGCCGCATGCAGGACTCCAGTACTCAAACCATTAATGTGATTATGAACGGGTACATGCGTGTTCAGGTCCCTGCCAGTATCAGAACAGGGAACACTCTGGGCTGTGCCGGGATGAGCCGGGCTCAGGGTCTCACTCTGTCTCACTCCGTCTCACTCCTGCTTTTAAATCTCTTCATCGATTCAAATCTCTAATCCGCGTTGGGCTGCTTTGGACCAGGTCGTGCTAAAAGACAAACAAGTGAGGGGCGGGGCTTGGAGTGTGAGTTCTGCTGACCCAGGCCGTACTCACAGTGGAACGGGACAGGAAGGCAGTTAAAGTTTGGGAGGGTGAGAAGCGGCGAGGGTGGGGGTCCGGGGTAACCTGAGAGGGACGAGGCATTCCTCCCAGGGCAGGGACATCTGTGGACGCAGTCCTCTGACGGTCTCACTGAGACGGCGTCTTTCATTGATAAGAACTGAAGACATGCTCCATCCTGACATGTCCCCCCCGTCCCTCCCTCCACAGGTGTTGCGGTCCTCGTGTCCTCTGACGTCCCCCTGCAGCTGGGGCTGGACAGCAGACAGCAGTTCTGCCTGCAGTCCCTACCCAGCATGCATCGTGTGCCCCTGCAGTACACCGTGTGCGTGGCCCGCCACGTCAAGGCCGCCCACCAGGAGGCCTTGCGGCAGCTGTCCCGGCCGAGCAGGGAGCCGCCCAACACGAAGGCGCTGTGGTGAGTTTAGACCGAAGGAGGTGAGGGAGCCACGTCCCAGGACGAGGAGCGTGGGAGGAGCGTGCATGACCCTGGCGTGTGTCCTCCGTAGGCTGCCGTTCTGGAAGCTGCTCGCCAACGTGGACTCGGGCGCGAAGGTGGAGAGGGAGCTCAGGATATTCTCCAACCGTCTGAGAAGACACCGGCTGGGGGACGGCGTCATCAGCCTCAACGAACATTCCACCGCGATGCTGTCGGACACGGTGCGACAGGAAGTACTACAAACACACAAATACATGCGGCGTGCATGTATTTGTTCAGGCTCCCCTCTCCTCCTCTTCATGATCCTCACTGATGAATAGAATAGAATAGAACGTTTTTATTCCTCCCCCATGGGGGAAACACACATTTACAGCAGCTCCATGAGAGAAGAAGTTTAAGTAGGTTTTTTAAAAAAACAAATAAGGATAAAAAAAAAAAGTGTAGTCATCTAATGTGTGTACGGAGGAGGAATAAAAACGTTCTATTCTATTCTATTCATCAGTGCGCTGCTGTACTACCGCTGTACTACTGCAGTACTACTCTCGGCATCACAAGCCCTGCGTGGCGCCCCCCCCCGGCTCCTGTGAGGCTGGTGATGCTTCATCGTCAGAGGCTGAACCCTTGAGATCAAAACACGTCTGTGCAGGGTTCAGGTGGGAACCAGGCGAGGGGCGGATCCTGTTTCAATAACACTGGATGAGCAGCGGGAGGGAGAGTCCATGCTGTACTTTGATACTACTGTACGATACTGTAATATCTGGGAGTAAATCATTTCTGATGGTTTTCAAGTGATGAATCCTGAGAAAGAGATGCAGCCGTTCTTCTCCCTCCATCAGCAGTATTGCTAAATTCCTAAATTCCTCAATTCCTCAATTCCTAAATTCCATCCCAGTTTGGAACGACTCGCTGGCTCTGGGGCATTTGGGCTGATAATAATACTACTACTAATAGTAATTTGCTTTTTACAAAACAAGTTCTAAAGGGACACAGCAGTTTGTCTTCTCTGTGTCAGTTCAGTGTTTTGACGATTATTTGGAAAATTCAAATGCTGGAATGGAAAGACTCGAAGAAAATGACCAGAGGGGGAAAATACATTCTGAGAAATGACATCATGGTGCGTGCTAATCGGCGCTTTCTTCCCACCGCAGCTCCACCTTCAGGGGTCAGCCTCTGGTGTTCTGAGGAGCTTTGTTCCACGGTTACGTAACGTGATCGTGCTGTCAGAGCTGCGGGTGCCTGTGTCCTCCTTCCAGTCGTTCCAGTCATTATGAAAATAAGGGTCTGTCTCTCCATCTCCCCGCAGCACCATGACTACCTCAAAGTCAGGAGACGAGGGACGTCAAAGAGACTGACCAGGGACCTGGCACTTGTCAAACTTCTGAACATTTCCATCACCCTGTCCCCTTTCCTGGGCGTGGACACCACGCAGTTCCACGCCTCCCTCAAGGACGGCACCGAGTCGTACTGGCTCAGCCTCCCCTCAGCCCCTCAGGGACAACTGGTGAGAGCGCGCGCATCGAGATCAAAGACAATGCAGCCTGAGGTGGCTTTGATCTTGTTGCTGTTGTTGGGGTGTGAGCGTCTTGTGAAGAAACAACACTTTCTTTGCATTAGATTCTAAACTCCAGACACGTTAAAAAGGCAGAGCAGCGTAAACTTTAGATCTGTAGCACGCAGAGCTGCTCTACATGCTCAGCACACTGGTTCCCTCCAGGTCCCCGTGATGAGTCTGTGGCGAGGGAGGTTCTGTGTCAAGCTGAACATCACCAACCCAGGAGCGGTGAGCTGGTTCCTGGACAGAGTGGGGTCCCTGCAGGCCCATCTGGGGATGGAGCATATCGTGTTGGAGGGGGGGGAGGGCAACGTGTTTGAGGAGCAGACCCTGCGGCCGCCACAGGATCTGGGCGGAGACAAGTACATCGGCCTTCTTGCTGACCTGGCCACGAGGCTGGGAGACTCCACCATCGTGACGGCAGGGACGCGGTAAGGCACTCGGCCGGTGGTGGACATTCGAGTCGTCTTTGGTCTCCGTCTTCATGTCTGTGATTGTCTCAGGTCAAGCCACAAGCCGCTGTTTGTGAGGATGACCACCCTGCAGTCCGACTGGAGCCCGATGGGCCTGAAGGGCATCATTCCCTCCCTGCTGCACCACACACTGCTGGGGTACAACTTCCTCATTCCGGACGCAGTCGGTAATACCCCCGCCGCATTAACACCACAGAATATGGATAACATGCCTTTCATTTCTAAACTCGAGTGATGGCCACAAAGCAAATCAACACCCATCCCATGGTTCCCCTGAGGGCTTCCCCTGCCCAGTGAAGCATGATCCTTGTCTTCCCACAGGCGGCTCTCTGTCCGAAGATCTGCTCACAGATGAGGAGTTGTTCATCCGCTGGTTGGAGATCGCAGCGTTCCTCCCTGTAATCAGCTTCCACACGCCGCCCTGGGTCTGCGGGGAGGACCGGGTATGAACCACAGCCACATGTCAGGTCACTTGATCCAGATTTGTGTTTGCCTCTGCACCTCACATTGGATGGAATCACCATAGCAACGACAGACACTCGCTGGTGAAGGTGAATCCAGTGAGATGTTCCCACGCAGCAGCTTCTCCTCGGCTCAGTGGGTCGGTACCGAGAAGTTCCCCCCCAGAGCGAGACTACCAAAGCTCTCCCTCCAGGGGAGAGGCGGAGCCTTGTCCCTCTCGGCTTGACACGAGGAATGTCTCACTCCGTGTGCTGGGTCTCAGGGAGTCCGGTGACCGATATCAATACTCCTGACAACGTGAAGCCGGATCAGGTTCCAGCAAATGAAAAACAAAACAGTTGGCTTGGTTACCCTCGGCCGCCCGGCCCCTCCCCCCTCAATAGGAGCGATTGTTTGGCCGAGTCCCGGCATCACCTGTGGTTAAGAGTCCATCTGTTCTGAATTACAGCCCTCCTCGAGATTTATGGCTCACTCTCAGGAGCCGCCTCAGCAGGAATGATAATGAATTTAGTCTCGGAAAAACACTTTATTGTGGCAATTAAGATTTCCATGAGTAATTGACGAGTGTGACAGAGGAGACGGAAATCAAACAGGTCTTCTGAAAACCTTTCTGTTGACGAAGCCAAGAGGACGTTTAAAAAAGGAGAGTAGACGTTCATCTGCAGAGTGGGCGGGGCTCCATTCATTCATAGACAGGTCACTGCGCTGGAATCCAATAAAAACCTCAAACCCACACACGCCTGGCGTCTCGATCGAGGCTCATTCCTGCAAATGTTCTCGATCCCAACTCATAAAAATACATTTTTATAGATGCGGTCAGCTTTGTTTTCACCATGAGGAGGATGTGACCCTCCAGGAATCTGGTGTGGCCAGAGGGAGCGAGGACAAAGAGACAGAACAAATGTCTTTAGCGGTGTCTTGGCAGTGTCTTCCATGTACTGACGTCCTCGTGGCTGATCTTTTAGTTTGGGAGATCTTTGTGTTCTACCAGGTCCGTGTCTGCCAGGTGGTAGGGAGGTCATCAGCATGCCCCCTCTCAGGACCTTTTACAGATATTTTTACAGGACATTGGCAGGAAAACATTTCCAGAGCAACTGACATTTTTGCGTGCAGTCCCTTCCAGATTTCACGCAGCACACGATGAGTCCCAGTTCCTGTTTCCTCCTCAAGTCAAAGTCTCTGTTGGTCACCCGCAGGTGCTCAACCTCACCCGGACCTACATAGCAAGGCACCAGAGGGAGGTGGTCCCGCTGATAGAGGAGTGCACTGAGGAGTGGAGGCTGACAGGAAACCCCATCTACCGACCGATGTGGTGGCTCAGTCCCAGTGACCCCATGACCTTCACGATCAATGACCAGTTCCTCATCGGAGACAAAGTGAGTTCACGGGATGGCAGTGAACCGTCTGATGTGCTTTTACCAAACTGATATGTGTTCTTGCCATTTTCCAGGTCCTGGTGGCACCAGTGGTGGAGCAGGGGGCGGTGCAGAGGGATGTTTATTTACCTGACGGGGGCTTCCAGTGGCAGGACAGCCGGAACGCTCAGGTGTTTGACGGGGGTACGTTCCTGCAGGACTACCCCGTGGCCCTGGAGGAGGTGGCTGTTTTCCTCCGGAGAAGCTGAGTGGCTGAACGTCAGATGACTGATCCTCTTCCTGCTCGAATCCAGTTCTTTTTTAATAACTCGCACTTTTCCACTAAAGACCTTTGACCCTGTCTCAAGACTTGAGATGACGTGTAGAAAGTTTTTTTATACTTGCACTTTACAAAATGATTCATATGTTTTTTTCCTTCCTTTTTTAAACTGTTGATTCTCGGCTGATTGGTTTCTGGACTCTTCCTCTGTGTTTCCTGGACTTCTACAGTCTTTAATCTTTGGAGCAACTCGATCAGAAGGAACAAAGCAAGCGCCTTGTTTGCTTCAAAAGAATCTGAATCTCTCAAGAAGACCAAACGAAGATGTCGTCGGACGGGGAGGAAGCGGTCAGCTACCGGACTGGACGGGCCTTTACTTGAACTTGTCAGGCCCGAGGCTCTGATGTCATCAGACACGACGACCTTTTCATGTTAGACGTAGCGCTGTGGACACCTGTAAGTCTGCGTAATGGCTGCTGCAGTGACGAGCTGTTGACGTGGCGGCGTGCTGAAGACGCCTCGTTGACACAGTGATGGCATTTTATGGACTTCACTGTTTTCATGTGGAGGGTTTGATGCGACAGTGTCAAGGTCCAACAAGAGAAGACACCCGGTATAAGTCCACAAGTTCTGGCTTTGGATTTATGCTAATCTAGGCTAACTGCGCGGCGTCAAACTTCTCATCCAACTCTCAGCAGAAATGTGGAAAATGTGTCTTTTCCAATAGAAGCTGTCCTCTAACAGGACAGACGTTTGTCTCTCGCAACTCTGAGAGATAAACGTCCCTTGCAGCCATGTTTGATGTACAGGAAATGACTGACCGCTGATGTTTAAAGTCAGCAAGGGCCACAGACGTGGCATCAGGTGTCCTTCACTGGACTGATCTTATCGCGTCCATAGGAAACCGATTTTATCTTAAGACTATAGGGAGCCGGGAGGGGCCTCAGCATGGCCCTCTGCCATGGTCCCGCCCCCTCATGAAACCACTGGATCTAGATGACCACACAACTCCTGACCCAAACCAGGCAGTTTCAGGCAGATGAAAACCTAACCGCACTGAATCTTAACTGACCCTGACCCTAACCCTAACCCTGGTCCTGACCCTAACCCTAACCCTGATCCTGACCCTAACCCTAACCCTGACCCTAACCACTGTGCGACCTCGAACCCGTTTACACTCAGGTCTAACCGAAGCTTATCAAATCACCAATGTCTTAGTGCAACGCAGTAAGTTGTGAACACGTCAACGTCTTAATCTCCATGGAGCTGAATGTACAAAGGACAAGCTGTGACCCCCCCCCAAGCCCCGGCCCTGATGCTCTGTCTGGAACGCCGTGGAATTCTCACGTTGAAGCTGCCGTCCCTCCGCAGACTGATGATTGCAGAATCAGCACTGTACATATTACGATGACTGTGCCATTATTTTCCTCTTCTGTACGTCGCAGAACTTAGAACGACTACGATGCAATAAAGTTTACATTTTCTTACATCATTTCCTGGAGTCGCTCAGTTCATTCTCACACCGCCACGGCCACCATGTTGAGATGAGCCATTCCTTTGTTTGCCGTGTGACATATGTCTTCAGGCGTTCGCCAGTACAGGCAGTGACACCAGAGGATTGTGGGAAATGCTCCCACAGCGACAGAGGAGAGGAGAAATTAAGTCATCAAGCGGCTGAATCTTTTCTGCTGCCCATCGACGTCATCATCATGACAGCTTAGGGTGACGTTAAGGTCAGGATCAGGGTCAGTAACCATGTTTAAGTTTGTCTGCAGGGAATCGAAGGTCAATGTAATGTCCCAGGTGTGTGTGTGTCTGTTGCTGACAGCTCTACCTGCTCCTCACCTCAGAGCCTCTCAGGCTGCTGACCACTTCCATCTCCACTTCACCCTAATAAAGTTATTTTTAGCCGGCGAGCGTCTCGGGGAGTCATACCTTCCTTGCGCTGCCCCTTGGCTGAGCGCCACCCTGAGGCCCTGCTCCTTGAGCGCAGCGGGACAGGTGCAGCCGCGCTCCACGGCTTTTATTTTTTTATCTGCGTGAAGTCAGATGAGATTCACAAGACGTGCGAACGCAGCTCGCTGGCCTGTGAGGCGATGAAGTTACAGCGTGAGAAGCCCGAGAGGCTCCGAGGACAGCGGAGGTCAGAGCGCCAGCGTGTGCGACGCCTCAGACGACCTTCCATGTTTTCAGGGAAGAGAAGAGCCGCAGTTCACAAGATCAAAAATCTATTCAGCCCATTAACCCTCGATAATGATCAGCCCCGCCCCCCAGAGGCCCACTGAGTCCACCCAGTTAGTTAGCTGAAGACATGGCGTCCCACCTGCACCGAGCCCCGGACACGTCTCCGTCTCCCCGTCCACTGCCCCGGTGGATGAAAAGCCGATTGCAGGGAGACGCCCCTTGTCGTCTTTCAGGGGGTTTTGGAGCAGCGGCCCGGTGAATGAAACCGGTGACAAGCGGCGGCCGCAGATCTCAACCGGAGTCTACTTTTAGAAAGTGCAAGTCGAAGTTTTAGGTTTCAGCGTCTCTCGGCCTCAATGGGTTTTCCAGGCTGCCAATTAGCAGCGCAGGCTAAAGGCTTGTTGTCCCGGCGCCAGGCGGCCGAGGACTGTCCGTTATACTGTATGGATTTGTCCCACTGCTTTCTGCTCTGAGTCGTCACAGAGACAGAACACACACGTCAGGGCTTCGTTCAAGACGTAGAAAGAAACATGTAGAAAAAGGCCGGAGCACGAGGAGTAAGTGGAGCTCAGGAATGCAGCCTGGAAATGTTAGCCTTCCATCGGAAGCCCAGGGCTGCTGCGTGTATGTGAGGGCGAACAGGAGCAAGAGGCAAACTATCACATGTAATCGCTTCCTGCCCGCGGCTTCCTTGGAAATCTGTCGCCTCGCGGTGACTTTAATTTAAGTAAATAGCTAAATACGCTGCAGCAGCCCCGGGGGAGGGGCCTAATCCCCTGAGAAATGGAGGCGGCCCTTCGAGGTGGCCCCTCAGTGGCATCCGCTTGAGCCCGAGCACCTGGCAGAACGGCCAGCTTCAGCTTCCCTCCGCCTCTGCCGCGCCAAGTCAGGAAATATCTCATTGTCACATTAGACCAGTTTCAGGAGGACAGACGCCGGGAACAGACAAGGACGCTTTGGACAGATCTGAGACATTCACTTTATTGTGGAAACTCTGCTGAAACGCAGCTGCTCGTCCTTCTTCTTCTCATCGTTAAAATAAAAGGCAAACACACAGCCCCCCCCACCAAGTTAAAACATGGAAATAAATAATGAACTGAACCTGACCACACGCATGTCCTCCGACACGCTGAGCTGAGCAGCCTCTGAGCGCACGCACACACAAAGAGCAGGACCCTAACGCTGCACGTGGACTCCTCCCACGTGCAGCGCGAGCGGTGGCCCAGGACCAGGCCTACGTGGGTCCACCTGCGGCAGCTGAAGGCGGCGCCCGTGCACGGCTGCTCGGGTCGTCTCAGCTGATCAATGGGAACATTCCGAATGTAAGTGTGCGTCATTGTGAGGCGGCTCAGCCCGACTTATCGCTGTGCGCTCCCTTTCAGCCCGTTCACCTGTATCTGTGTGAGTGTGCACACGTCTGTGCACACGTCTGTGCACGCCCCCCCCCCCCCCCCCCCCCCCCCGGGTGTCCCCCCCCCCCCCCCCCCCACCTGTACATACATTACACATAAAAGCATCACACACACGGACTGTGGCGTCCCCAGTTCGTGGAACATCACGTCGAGTTTTAAAACAAGGCCCAGTCCACATCCTGGTTCTGGTTGGCTCCAGGTCGGAGGACTCGGCTCACTTGGTCTTCTTGTCCAGCTGGAACAGGTCCAGGATCTCCAGCATGGCGCGTTGGATGTTGGCCCCGAAGCGGTGCGAGTCCTAAACACCAGGAGGACATTTAGAGACGGAACACTAGGACCGGGGACCAGGCTCTGAGCTGGGTCAGGAGGACTTACAGTTTCAGGGCTCGAGTGTTTGCTGGAGATGTGGAAGTTGATGAGGTTCTCGCCCACGATGATGTAGGAGACGCCGTAACCGTCGTCAGCCACCTGACAGACACGGGAGGGAAACAATCATCGTCTGGGTCCAGGTGGACGCAGCCGAACGGACACCGGGTCCCCGGCAGAGACACGAGAACTCACCGGACCAAACCCTCCACCGGACGACACGTACTCCGGGTGCCTGACCAGGTCGAACAGCTCCACCTGCTGCAGCGGCGTCTGGCTGGTGGACAGCCGCCACGGCTCGGACAGGACCTGCAGGGGACGGGGACACGTTGACTGAGCAGCAGAGATCACAGCAGGGAGGGCAGGACAGCGCGCCGTACCCCTTTGAGGAAGGCCGAGTCTTCTCCCAGGTACTTGGACACCACGTAGAGACAGAAGAGGTGGCGGTCGATGCCGCGCCCCGTCATGGCGAGCCGGTACATGTTCTGGTGCTTCTCTGCCGCCAGTGTCAGCAGCTTCAGCCGCTCCTCTCTCTGAGGGAATCAGAACAGCGTGAGCGGGGACTCCCGTGGCTGCAGGTGGTGCGTTGAGGAGAGACTCACCGTCTCGTCCTTGACCATGGCTTGGACGAAGGCACAGGTCTCCACGGTGCAGGAGCGCACTGTCTCAGTTCGGCCCTCCCGGAACAGTCGCGTCATGGAGGCTTCGTACGTCAGGCAGAACTTCCCTTTGTCCTGAGGAGGTCAAAGGTCATTTCTTTACAAATGATTGGAGACCAAGAGGATCACAGTGAGCTACAGCTAAACAGCGCCCTCTGCTGGAATCTCCAAGCAGTGTTTCTATGCGGGACGACGCCACCTCATGCAGCGGTGGGCAGGACCGGGGGCGGGGCTCACCCTGTAGTGGGCCAGCTGCAGGGCGATCTGGATGAAGGCGTCGGGACTTGTGCGGCACTTCTTGATCAGGCCCTTCCCGAAGTCGGCGAAGGGGATGATGTGGCAGTCCACGTCGTCGGCCAGAGCCCGAGCCAGCGTCAGAGAGCTCTGGATGGTGTCCTGGCACTGGAGCAGGGGACAGCCTGTTAGAGAGCTCTGATCGGCTGACAGCTGAACTCACCGCCATGACGCTCAGCGCCTCACATCAGCGCTGATGTCCCACTGCAGCCGCTGAGGGCCCGGCAGGTTGGGGTGGGGCTCGCCTTTGCAGTGGCCGGTGTCGGTGTAGCCCAGCTTCAGAGGGTCCATGGAGAGCACGTGCTGCGAGAACAGGCGTGTCATTAACGTGCACTTCCTGCCTTTGAGGCACAGCTAAAGCCAGACCAGTACCTCCCACAGGTGGCCCACGATGGGGGCGTCGGCCCAGGAGTGCTCGGCGTTCAGCCCCATGGTGCCATTCTTGAAGACGATCAGGTTGAAGGATTTGTCAAACCATCTGAGCGACACATGGAATGGCGTCGTCAGCGTCAGCCGCAGCTCGCAGATCGTGCGGGCCGGGACAGACGCGCTCACCTGTCGTAGCAGTTTCCATGCAGCAGGGATTTGGCGTAGCGGTCCAGAGACGTGATGGGATTGTCGGTGTCGTAGCGCTGCTCTGTTTCGTCCAGCGTGACAAAGAAGGCGGCCTTTTCGATGGCGTCCAGAGACTGCTTGTTCTTCCCTCGGCTAAAGAAGACCTCGCGGGCTTTGGCCCAGGGCGTCCTGCACGAGGTGACGAAGAGGACGACTCGTGTGTGTGTGTGTGTGTGTGTGTGGAGCCTCAGTCTGCTCAGCATCGCTGCCACACCACCTACCTGTCCCCGGCGGTCAGCGCAGCCAGCTTCTCCTCCCCCGGCTGCGGCTCGGACGTGTCGGCCAAGATCCGCTCCATCTGCTGCTCGATCTCGCGGGGCAGCAGCAGCCGGCCGTCGTAGAACATCCAGACCTTGTAGAAGCGGCCCCGGTGGTACACGGCGATGTGCTTGCTGTCGTTGGCGTGCTGCAGGATGTCTGGGAGAGACGGAGCACGGGTCAGGGAGGTGTGTGAGTGCTTCTGGATTTGGTGCACGTCATTTAGAATGAGGGCTGCTGGTGTGATTCTGGGGAACACGAATCACTCGGCCCAATAGCATAATGGAAAATGTTCATCCTCTGAAGAGCAAGAATCAAAACTGGAGTGAGAAGTGAGACTAGGTGATGGGAAAGGTGGATGTTAAAGGAGGTGCAGGAGGTGGGATGGAGAGGAGTCGTCACTCAGGAGACAATGAATCCAGGCAATGTTTGTTTGAACAGCTGTTCTGTTCATGCTCGTTGTGTTCAAACAAGCATCGGCTGGCGAGCACAGGGAAGAAACTCACTAACCAGGTCATACTCAACCCACCGTTCAACCTCACCCTGCAAACAGACTGGCACCTCTCCAGCTGCCAGTCACCATGGCAACCAGCTTTACAGCCGGCCCAGAGCTCAACTACTGAACCAAGCAGGAGTACATCATGTATTTGTAAATAATGCTCCTTCAGGAGTCTTTCAGGGTCAAAGGTCATCAGAGAAAAAAGACTCAGATACTTTAAACATTTCAAATGTTGGAAAGCGTTTCATCCTTTTCAGTGGTTACGTGTCACCTCGCCACATTTCCCAGCAGGCGCTGCTGCTGACTTTAAACTCCACCTCTTCCAGGACAATGGATGTGTAAGCAGGTAAGAGGGGTAAGGGCGGCGGTGGTCATTAGAAACGCTCCCCTGGGGTTTTTCCTCGACTCTTTAAAATCAACCGTGTGGTCAGAAGCGTCCAGCGAGCGCCAGGAGCGCCAGCGCCACCGAGTCAGTCACATGCAGATGAGTTTAAGACATGTGCACAGACCAGGACACATGCATCATTAGTGACATCACGTCCAATCATCAAACAGATACCTGTGTCTACACCTGGCACACGGCTGGTGTTGAACATGCGCTCGTACTGGGCCGAGCACATGGGAACAGTGTGAAGGAGCATGAGCTGAAACGCAAAAGGGAGAGTGAAACACAAAGATGACAAACTAATTCACTAACAAACCACATGAGGAGCATGGATGGAGGGGAGCAGGAGGAGCAGCAGAAGAAAGGAGCAGGCTCCAGAAACCAGGGCTCTGCTGGCTCGACGCCAGCAGCACAGCCGCAGTGACAAATAAGGACCGGGGCCAAAGTCTGGGGCCAAAGTCTGGGGCCAAAGTCTGGGGCCAATCAGAGCAGGGACCACTGGGCGGGACCGCCCCCGGGCCGCATGTGGGCTGTGCTGCGGAGAATGAGACTGGGAGCCAGGGTTTCCAGTTGCCGCGGCAGTGTCTAGAGTCACAAGGTGGGGGGGGGGTTAGAGGGCAGGACGAAGGTGTGCCCTCCTCTTACCTGTCTCCAAACCGGGGAGGCGGGTGGTGTTAAACATCCGCTCCCACTGAGCCGAACACAGAGGCACCTTGTTCGCCAGCAAGTAAATCTGACGCAGTGTCCGACAGCGGAGGAACAAACAGTGACAGAGACAACTGGCTGTGAGTGAGCAGCAGAGCGGGCTCGTGCACGGCTGTTTGTACACGTGCACACAATCAGAGATAAACACGTGGAGAGCTGAGGTTCAACAACATGACAGAGGAGAGAAGCAGCCTGAAACGTGCACTACAGAGCTGTGCTCACAGGTTTGATCTGGGCTCGGTCCAGCTTCCTCCTGTACACCATGATGGCGTGGATGGCGTTGCCTGCCCGGGCCGCCTGGATGGAGGTGGGGAACACGTACAGGAAGTCCTGGAGGAGGAGTCACAGTTTAATCTACACGCAGCTGAGGGGTGGGGGGTGGGGGGGGTGCTGGGCCCACGTCTTACCATGGCGTAATAGTTGCTGTTGACCATGATGGGCCCACGGCCTCTGAGGTAGATGTACTCCTCCCACCAGTCGCTGACCTGCACACAGAGCGGTCAGCATTAGAGTCTGGACCCGAGACAGGCAGGGGACTTTGGGACTCACGTAGTTGGACGTCCACCACGACTTGAGCCTAAGGTACCACTGCAGCCTGGGCCCCAGGTTCATCTCAAAGTCCTGAGCCAGAGCCTTCATCTGCTCATACTGCTCGTCGTCCAGCAGGGGGCGCACCGACTCCAGGTACTGTCAACAGGGAGCGGGGTCATTGTTCCCATCATGCACTGCGTGTGTGCAGCTACACAGGTGGAGGAAGTATCTATCAAGCTAACTGGTAAGCCACGCCCCTAAGGTGTCCTACGGCACTTTGACCTTTTTATTATCACGACACTTGATAAGACAACAGTCCCCAAATGCTCTCAGGCAGGACAGGACAGGACAGGTTACCCTTCTGCAGGTGTCCTTGATGGACGGGACAGGAAGCCGCGGCAGCGAGTTCTGGAAGCTGTAGAGCATGGGCTTTCTGCCAGAGAACACCTTGACTAACAGCTGCAAGAGAAGAAGACGTCATGACGTGACACGTGATCAGGGTCCAGAACACAGCAGAGGAATAATCGCACGTGGTCCTACCATCCACAGACGGGTGGACAGGGACACAGAGCCGTGGCGGGCGTGCATCCAGCCGTGCCACGACAGCAGGCTCTTCAGGACGTTCCTCATGACCATGATGATGCAGACCCACAGGCCTGTGCCCACCAGCACCCCCCCGACCGCCCTCTGGCTGTCTGAGGACATGTAGCGGCTGTGGACAGGGACACAGGGACAAATAAAGACACTCTGTCAAACTGACCCCAGCCGTGTTCGCTGATGTCACACGTGACACTCGGGCAGTTTGTGACGTGAGATATTCGTTTGATCGTCACATGTAAGTTACTTTGAACGGCACACGTGCACGGAGCCTCTGTGTAATAACGTTTTATGGACTGATTCAGAATCACAGGATTAACGACACCGTCATAAAACCACCCGTCCTTGACCTGAGGGAAAACCAGGGCTGTAAATTTAATAAATAAGAACGACCATGACCTGAGCCACAGTGGTTGGGAGTCACTGGTTTAGGCCAATACTCTCCCACTGGTCCCAGCTGTGGACCAATACGTCTACACACAGTATAAATACGACGCTGGGCGTGGCCTCACCTGATCGGAATGTGTTGGCCCAGCCTGGCTATCAGGCCCAGAGAGGGGTCCAGCTGCTGGTACCTGTTGTAGGACATGTAGGACACCACCACCACCATGAAGCCAGCCGGGCTGCCTGGGTACACGCCGGTCATCACCCCATTCTGTGGAGGGCAGAGAACAGCACCTGACACACCTGGAGGAGAGCTGACCCTGAGCCTGACCTGCTACTGTGGGTCGAGCCTCTTTTCTTCTTCTATTGTTTTTATTTGGGCCAAAGTCCAAAGTGACCCAAACCTCACGCTCGTCCTCTGGAGTTCACACTGAATATGAACTCTCCGGTATCTGTATGTGTCTGTAGCATTGTGCCACGTACACAGATTCTATGACACGTTAATGTTCAGCCTGACCGACCCCACGCTGGAGGTGGCGTCTGTGGCAGCCATCGCAGGTAACGGGCTCGCACCTTGAAGCGGATGAACCTCTTCTTCCAAGAGTGCAGGCCGGACAGGTAGATCTGCCGCAGAGCCTCGTGGCACAGCTGCAGGTCGATGCCGTCAGGGGTGACGGTGAACTGGAAGGCCACCGCCTGGTGAGCTTCAGCCATGGCGACAACGGCTGCAAGGGGTCACTGGCAGAAAGACAGCGCATGTGAGAGGTCAGACTGAGAGGGACAGGCTTTGATCACAAACACTTTGACTTTTTTCAGCTCGCTCTGGAGCCCTTCTGACGACCATGTGTCGCATCATGTGAGGCAGCTCCACATCTTCAGGACATTTCTGAGGACACAAACACTGCTGCTTTCACACCAACAGAGTTCAGCTCCCACAGCCTGCAGGAGCATCCACGGCTCCAGGGCCGCAAGCCTCAGTGTAGCAGCATCATCATGCAGCAGCAGCAGCAGCATATAGTATGTAGCATCATGTAGCGGCAGCAGCTCGGTGCTTCAGTCCCCTCCCCCAGCATCACATGACCCAGGCCTGTGCTGCAGGAACTAGGGGAAAGGTCGCAGCGCTCCGCCGCCAGGATACCGGTCAAACTAGAACCGTAAACCCCGCGAGGCTGCCGGTTTGACCCAGCATGGCTCCGGTGGAGCGGTACCGACACACTGCGTCTGTTTGGACCCCTGCACAAGCGTGTGTTCGGTTTGTTTTCCTCAAGTCAGAGTCAGCGTGCTGTAACCTTAATTAACCGACACACACACACACACACACACACACACACACACACACACACACACACACACACACCTTACAGGTACACTTCCTGGAGCCATGACTGACCTCTACGTGGACTGTACCCTGTCCCTGGACCCGGTCCTGTTGTGTCTCCGCTAACATCCTGTGCGTCATGTAAACACGGCGCAGTGACGGAAGCTGCGCACACACAGCGCCACCAGGATTTCTGAACTTGTCGACCTACATCCCCCCCTACACCCCCCCCCCCCCCCGGCCCTGCAGCCATATTTATTTTTTATTCACGCACACTTGAACGCGCACAGAGCCGCTTCCCGGGGCCCGGCGGGGCGCAGTGTGTGACTCACCGGCTCGGTGTGGAGGCGTCAGGCCGCTGAGCGAGGCGTCAGGACGCGGACGTGGCGCGAAGATCTGCGGACACTGCCGAGCGCCGCGCATGAATGAGAGCGCGGAGTTGTACACAGCACCAGTGCGCCTGCCCCCCTCTCTGCGTCACTTTTACAGCTCAAACACACCGGCCAGTGTGGAGAGCGCGCCCCCTGCAGGCCAGCTGCGCCATGGCAGAGGGTAGAGGAGGACAAGACGCAGGAAAATGACATCACAGGCACCTTGAGCGTCTGTGCCCGTCCAGTACACTGTGTGTATGGTGCTGTGTGTCACGGTGAAAGCGCGAGATTCACTGACAGCGTCATTCCTGTTTGTGCCCCCCCCCCAGGCTTTGTCTCGGTCACATGAGGACACAGCTTGGAATGCAGCCATTGCTAACGTCACAGGTTCAAACAAGAACTTTCTGAAACACAGACCCTCACTGATGACGAGTCCAGAGAAGGAGACAGAATGTCTGGCTCAAACCTGAGCACGTGCACAGTGTAACACACGCGTGCTCACACGGTGTTCCTCCACAGCCGCTCTTCATTTCCACAGAACAGAAGTTTCTTATCAAGCACTTTTATCAGAATAATCCAAATTAACAAACAGCTCAGACTAATATCAGGGAAAGTCAACTCCTGCTAAGGCGAGTTTTATATAAATATATTATAATTTAAAGTGATGAGACTGTCACATGTTGTTGGTGTCGGTTCGGGGTCCATCCAGCAGAGGGCGCAGCGAGATAGTTTTTATATCTTAAGTCTTTTTATTTCCTTTGTTTCGTCACAGTGTTAACATCTGTTCTGAGGTCAAAGGTTAGAGAGATGAATACCCAGCTGCTCCACTCTTCAAATCAAATAACTTCAATGACGTCAAGTTCCCCCTTTATTACCGCCAGTACCTCGGCAACCCGGAAGTCAGCCTCCGGACGCTGCTGTGCTCGTGCGTGTGCATGTGCGTACTGTGACCATCGGCCTGGGGGGGAGGAGGAGTAGGAGGAGGGGAGGGAGGGGGCGGAGTCTTCTGTCCAGTCGACGGAGCGGGCAGCGGCGGCGGCAGCAGCCGGTGACAGCAACATCTGCCCCGGGCACTGGGGACACTGCTCCGCGGGGGGAGAAGGAGAATGAGAAGAGAGGAGTCACTTTATCTGTCCAGAGAAGAAGGAGAAGAAGAGAGGAAAGGACGAGGGAGGTGAAGAAGAAGAAGAAGCAGAGAGGAAGTCCCTCCAGACGGTAAGAACCCGTCAGCTCCGGACGCTAGCATGGTTTACTCATGGTGGGTTCATGTGCACGTCACTCACTGTGGGGTTTCTGGGTAAATGTCAAGTCAAACCTGTGTCTGTCTGTCTCTGTCTCATCTCACCTAATGGACATGTTACAGTAACAATAGGAGTCCTGTACTAACGGGACTGGGGCCCCTCAGGGTTCATCAGACACCAGCTGGGGCCAGGGCCCCCTGGACCGGCCCCTGGATGCTGCTTTGAGCTCGTGGTCCTGACAGGGTCTGTGTTTGTGTTGTCATGGTGATGTCATTCACTGATGGACAGCGTAGTTAGGGCTGGGGTCAGATGGACATGGGTTCAGGGCCCGAGCTTCAGCCACAAAGCCACACTTCCTGTTCCTCAGCTGTAGCACTTCCTGTGCAGCGGGTGTATGAGACCTCTCTCTCTCTCCTCTGACTCACTCTCCACCCGGCCCACCTGAGTGTGGGGGTGTGACGTCACCTGGAGCCAAGCATCAGAGCCGTCAGCGTGTCCCCCTCACTTCCCAGATATGGACCGGCTCCTCTCCATGTGTTCGAAGAGCTCGCTCACAGTCGGTGGTTTTCATTTTCAGTAGTAGGTCATCGCACCTCAGAGGACGGCGTGGACAGTGTGGACTGAAGCGGCAGGTTCGGGTGAATGTTAGACGAGCTCAGCATGCCACAGCCAGCAGCCTGTCTGTGTGAATGGCTGCTTTATGACGGCCGTCCAGGCGTCCTCTGTTAAAGACGCCGAAGTCTTTGCAGTGTCTCTCTCAGGATGGAACCAACCATGGTGTCCGTGTTGACTATAATACGCAAACATACGTGTGGCTCCACCCAACAGTGACTCCATGTTCCTTTAAGTCACCTCCACCATCCATCCATGGCGTCCCCGCCCACCGTCCTGGACTGCAGTTGAATCCAGGTCACGGAGCAGAGATCTGAGCGATGATAACCCAAATACTGAAGGCTAAACTGGGCCATCCTGGAATTTCCCTTCAGTCTCCAATTTGTTTTTACTCCAGATATTAACGTCGCTCAGCGCTGCTCCTCCTCCACGTCCCAGAATCTGTGTGTGGAAACACCATACATGAAATGTGGAGCGCACACGCTAACACAGCGGCGGGTGTTTGGAAACATGTGATGATTCACCCAGGGGCCCCTGGTTTGATTTAATTTATTATGGCTCCGGTCTGAAGCTTCTGTTAGTTAGGAACTACATTAGGAACCAAATTCTCTGAAGTTTCGCCAGGTGTGGGCGTATCTGAAGAAGTGATAAGACAGTGATGGTGGAGATACAGAATAGAGCCGGACAGAAAAAAGCCCCTCGTGGAAAATGGGCTATTCTGAGCCCCGGAGGCTCCACCCCCGGGTCGCAGCTATTTTCTGAACACACGCTCGAACTTTTCTGCCAAAGAAAGGAAACGGAGGGAGAGGAAAGACAGAGACCTGAGGTCATGGAGGTCCCACAGCTGTCAGCGTTTCTGTTGAGTCTTCATCTAATTAACGTTGATGCAGTGATGTCACAGTGATGTCACAGCACGCCTGAAAACACACGGCCTGGACACGTTCGATCTGCCGTCCCGTAACAGCCGGCGTTAAACATCTCGTCCCAGTTCCGTGGTGACTTCCCGTCAGCAGCACTCATGGTGGACACTGAGGGGGGCGGAGCAGAGCTTATGTTAATGAGTTAAACGTTCCTCCTCCACCTGTACCTGTGGTTAATCCCTTTACCCTTTCATTTTCTGCCTCTTTTAGACACATGCACGCTCACGTGCACACACTCGTCTGACACACATTAGTGGAGCCCTGAAGCCTTCTGGGAACTCAGGGCCATGCGGTGCTGCTGGTTCTCCACAGTCCTGAAGTCAGGCCCCACAGGGCTTTATCCCGAAAACAGACAGAGACACGTGGAGACGGTGGTCAGACCTGGCCCCTCCCCCTGTTCTCCATTCACATCGAACATGACAAGCTCTCAGTAAAAGCCGACCAGAACCAGTTCTGAGGGTTGGTTGGCAGAGCCATGAAGGACCAGGCCAGAATGGACCTCGCTGTGTGAACGACAGCATCGACCGATCGTCTGGGCCAAGGAGGCGTTGGTAAGGAAATGTTCAACTGTTGTGGCCAGATGTGTGTGTGGTCACAACAATGCACGTAGCCCTTGAACACACAGGCCACATTTAGAGTGCCGTGTCATAACAGGAAATGATGTCACCGCGGCCCTGGAAGGGACCAGCAGCAGTCACACAGTTGAAAGGGAAGTGCTCTTTGTTCACGCTCAGCGTCCGATGCTCACGGTTTCATGTTGAAACGTCTTCAGCGGTGCAGACTCCACGCCAAGTTTCCCCCTCTTTGCCCTGCCGACAGCGACGAGCTGACTGGGCCTGTTTTTGAAGCAGTGACGCTCGCTGGTTTCCTTCAGAAGCCAACACAATGCTATCAGGGCGGTCTGAGGGAAACAAAGCTCAGTCACGCCCTGCGATGCTGCTCACACACACGCTTCGTTCCTGTGTCAGCTGATGTCGTTTGAATTATTTGGAGTCAGAAAGTTGTGAGGTCAGAGGTCACTAAGAGGGTCCTGCAGCTGTTCAGAGAAACTTGCTGATACCTGTAGAATCCCGATGTCTCGTAGGAGACAGTGACAGTGTCTGAGTGAGAGCAGCAGGTGTCCTCACACCTGTTCCTGTGAGGCATGCAGCACATGCATGAGCACATGCACGAGCATGACCTCAGATTCAGATTAATATCAGTTTGCTGTTGTGGGTTTGACCTTTAACGACCTGCAGCTGTAACATGGCGTGGCCCGATGTTCACGGGACAGCGCCACGGACAGCGTCCTCTCGCCCTGACAGCTGCTAACAGCTGCTAACAGGCCCCTCCTGACGGGGGGGGGGGGCAGGAGCTGCTCACTTGTGTTTATTTCTCCCTCCATCTTTGTCTCTGTGACTTGGCACCAGTGCAGCTGTGTGTGCACGACACGAGTCACCACATGTGTGTTCACCACGCAGCACTGTGCTCTCACTACTCACTGCATTTATTTACTTCTCTCCTTCTTTCCTCCCCTCTCCTCTCTCCTTATCTCCTCCCCTCTCTCTCTTTGCCTTCATTCTTCCCAGTGGTTAAAGTGTGAGACAGTGTGAACTCGTCTGTCTCCAGGGACACATGATACGGTTGCTCAGAGTCTGAACCCTTTGGCCCCTCCCCTCTCGGCCCCTCTCGGCTGTGATTGGTGTAAATGATTCAGACAGTCAGGTGCGTTGGGTTAAAACCAACCTCTGATGTGAGCTGTGGACAGGAAGCTGCTGGGCGCTGCTTGGACAGTGTCCTCTGACGTGATGAAGGCGACTGACGACTGGGTCTGTTTCCCTGCAGATTCTGACATGAAGAAGGACGTAGACACGCTGATAGCAGAGGAGCGCGCTGAAATCATCTCTCGATATGACAAGGCAAGTCGCCCCTCAGAGACCCGATGGTCGGTGGACAGAGGACATGACAGTGAATGTGGCTTGGCTTGTCTGTGACGTTTTCAGGGACGACAGGACGGCGTCAGAATCGACCCCTGGGAGGACGCCGACTTTAGTATCTTTAAGGTGACGGACCGTTTCGGCTTCCTGCAGTAAGTCACCTCCACCTGGAGACTCCTTGTTTGTGCCTTGGCTGGTTTTGTCTCCATCCTCACACTCTGCTCGCTGTGCTGCAGTGAGGAGGAGCTGCCCACGCCCAGCGCCCTCGAGGAGAAGGTAATGATCGTGTTCAGAGCCGTCGCATGTGCACGGAGCAGATGTGCATGAGTCTTCCCTCTGTGCAGCTGAAGCTCCAGGAGGTCGAGCGTGTGGAGAAATGGCTGAAGATGGTGAAGAACTGGGACAAGTACAGGAACAGTGAGAAGGTGTTTGCTCAGCTCAGGTGATCTCCTCGCTCCACCCCCTGGCTGCCGTGACGAAGGCCGTCTGTGTGTTTCTGTTTCAGCTGGTGAAGCGCGTGTACAAAGGCATCCCTCTGCAGCTCAGGGGCCAGGCCTGGGCCCTGCTGCTGGACGTGGACAAGGTCAAAGAGGACAACCAGGGAAAATATGAGGTTTGGAAACCCGTAGGTCGTGACCCTGAGGTCTGCTGGCGTCACCCGCTGCCGTTCAGACAGTCTCCTTGTGTCCTGTCTCCAGAAGATGAAGCTGCAGGCCCGCAGCTTCTCCACAGAGATCAAGCAGATCGACCTGGACGTGAACAGGACGTTCCGGAACCACATCATGTTCATGGACCGCTTTGGAGTCAAGTGAGTTCTCCTGCCAGACAAACTGAGGGTTAAATGCCCGTCTGCTCCTCACAGCTCAACGCCCTGCCCACTCTGGGCTGGTTCCCGTGTTTCAGAGACACTAGTTCTTCTTTTTATTCAGGTTAGCCCTCGCTGTGGCTGCAAGGCGTGACACACACGCAGCAGTGGTTTCCTCTTGTCAGTGTGTGTGTCTTCCTGTTGGGGCTCGACGCCCCACAGGAAACGGCGTTCATACAGAAATGTGCAGCGACCTGAGGTTTGCATGTTCAATGTGAACTGGAGACGTGCACGCCATCCTGAGAGAGACTACTACTGGTTTAAACTGGGACACGTGTCCCTCTTGAGTCCACAGAGACGTCCTCTGTTCAGCACACACTCACGTGCACTGACACAAGCGCTGCACAGTTACTGGCTCAGACGCTTTAATATTCAGCTGTGACATCATGAAACACACACACACACACACACATACACACCTGTGATAAACCCTTGTTTTTAAACTGCAGGCAGCAAGCCCTCTTTCACGTCCTCGCTGCGTACTCCGTCTACAACACGGTGAGTGTGTGATCACACATGTCATCACGTTAACAACAATGTGTCTGTGTGTGCCCACCATAGGGTTATTATTATATGAATAAGAAAACACCTTGAAGTGTTTGAAGCTTTGGAACATGTGGTCATCATTAGTCAGGGAATCAAAGGATGCAGTCGCTCTAACACACACACACACATAACGTCATGTCGCTCTTTTATTGGAATGAAACCGCTGTTTACACTCAATCCCACATTTCCTGTTTGTTCTAAAGTTTCTCTGTCGTGTCAGTTGACACAAGTAGATCCAGGTCATATATGGACATGTCTCAGAGACACTGGTCCATGTCCCCACACTCGTCTGATCTGTGGTCGAGAGCTTCCAGCCAGAGGAAGTGGAAATGTGCTCTTCTCTTTTTCCTGTTTCCACTCTTCACACACTGGGTCTGGGAGAAACTGGGTCAGTGGGAGAGAGGAGGGTGGGGAGGGGGAGAGGGAGAGGATGGAGGGATGAGGAGAAAACAATGGTAAAGAAGAATGTGGAGAATGTTCAAACTGTGTCCCACTAATTCTGTCTGCTATATTTCCATGAAAGGAGATGGTGGAGTGTGCGTGCACGGCTCAGGTTCAGGTTCTCCTGGAGGTTCAGGTGGATTCTGAGCTTTGGGAAAGTGTTGATATGTTGATGGAGCTGTAGCTGCACGTGCGCGGCCGGTGCACATCAGACCTGCTGAATAATGAGGAACCTTTTCACGTTCACCCTCAGGAGGTGAGCTACTGCCAGGGCATGAGCCAGATCGCCGCCATCCTGCTCATGTACCTGAACGAGGAGGACGCCTTCTGGGCTCTGTCCCAGCTGCTCACCAACAGCAAGCACGCCATGCACGGTGACGCGCACGCACGCACACACACGCACGCACTGGGCTGCCCACAGCCATGCCTCCAGGCGCTGACTGAGTGTGTCCTGTCTCAGGGTTCTTCGTCCCAGGGTTTCCCAAGCTGCAGCGCTTCCAGGCGCACCACGAGCTGATCCTGTCCAAGCTGCTGCCCAAGCTGAAGAAGCACCTGGTGAGTCCCTCACACGAGTAAGACGGACAGGTCCCCTGTCCTCACAGCTGAGACGTGCCTCTGTCGTGCTGCTCCACAGGACCAGGAGCAGATGGCCACCGGGCTCTACACCACCAAGTGGTTCCTGCAGTGCTTCATCGACAGAGTGAGTTCTCATGTCCACATGTCCCTGGGTGGACTCAGCATCGTCTGTCCTGGATTCATGTCCCACTCTGTCCCCCTCACAGACCCCCTTCACCCTCACCCTGCGTTTGTGGGACATCTACGTGTTGGAGGGAGAGAAGACGCTGAGCGCCATGGCGTACGCCACCCTCAAGTTACACAGGAGTGAGTCTGCCTCCTCCTCGCCAGGCGGCTCACGTAATGCCACAGTTGCTGGGGAGAAGAGGGGAGAGCGGACTTCTCATTGGATGCTTGTGGAGCGTTGCCACAGCACGCTGGTGCAGAACTCTGCTGACCTTTGACCTCAGGGACCAGTGTCGACCAGCGTTCGTCCCTGACCTGACTGTCCTGTGTGTCCATCAGAGCGTCTGCAGAAGCTCCAGCTGGAGGAACTGAGGGAGTTCCTGCAGGAGCAGCTGGCGCGGTCCTTCCTGCTGCCTGACGACGCCGTGGTGGAGCAGCTGCAGGCGGCTGCGTCCGAGCTGCGCAGTAAGAAGCTGGACCGCTCGGCTCCAGGTGGCGTCTGCGTCCGTCAGCATGGTCGAGTGCAGACATCCTAAATGCTCATCTCCATTTTTCTCCTCAGCCAAAGCAGACGAGCTGCCCAAGAGGCCTCTGGGCCTGGAGCGGCCCGTGCTCCTGTGGCCGCTGCCGCCGGACGCCAGCGCCACGGAGCGGGGGGCGCGACCTGCACGCACACCCGATCCTGTGTTAGTGCACACGCCAAGGACGCCGTCTCCAGTCGGGCCTTGCCGAGCGCCTCCTTTACCTCCGAAAGCAAACAGAGCTTGTCTGGAGGTGCAGCTGGACGAAGGAGGAGGAGGAGGTGCGAAGGAGTCTGAGGCCCCGGCAGCTGCAGATCTGCAGCCCCAGGAGGAGCAGGGGGAGTGGCCTCCACCTTATATACCTCCTCCTCTGGACGATCCTGCCATGCAGACTGAGGAGGAGATGATGGACCTTCCAGACCTGCCTCCTCCCCCTCTGTTTGACAGCGAGCACGTGGAGGCCCGTGAATCTCCTCGTCCAGAGACACCGCGCCTCCCCACCCCTCCCTGCGCCGCTTCCCCACTGGTCACTCAAAGGAAGCTGCCTCCAAAAGCCCCCGTGCCTCCTGACGTCACCCAGAAAAAACCTTCTCCTCCTCCAAAGCCGTCCCTTCCCTGTGGCCTCGCCTCCTCCTCCTCCTCCCCTACCAGGCTTCCTACCCCCAAGCCGACCAAGTTCCCGGTGTCTCTGTACGTCCCGGCACCTGCGGGCGGCAGACGGCCGTCCAACACCTCCCAGTACGACAACCTGTCTGAGGTGGATGAGGAGGAGCGCTACGTGGAGCGGCTGCTGGGCTCCACCCCGGAGGAGGTTCCCAGAATGCACAGCAGTCCCCCCCGCTCCACATCCAGAGATCACGACCCTCTGCTTCCCCCGCCCGTCTTCATCCCTCCTTGTCCATCTCCTGAATGTGGAGGAGGGGACAGCTGGGTGGAGGACCCCGTCCCCCCACCTCCTCCTGCTCCTTCTCCTTTTGCCGACAGACTGGCTCCCCTCAGCTGTGGGGGTGCACACAGGGCCTCCAAGCCTTTCTCTCGAGGCCCCAGGGACCACTCGGCCTTCCCCGCGCCCCTCCTGTACACCAGGTGTCCCCCAGCCCAGACTCCTGCAGGGCGCCCCCCGGTGGACGGCCGCTGCCCAAATCTGTGACGTTCTAACGAGTCCCAGCATCAGCAGAGCTAACTGCTGCTAACGGACCTGTTTGTGTGTGTGTGAGAGAGAGACAGGAGCTTTGACTGAATTTAACAGATTTCTGTGATACCAGCACCTTGTATGAGTACTTCACTTTTCTAAGTAGTGAAACTGGGCTGAGGTCAGCTGACACAGAGGGTCTGATGATGAAGAACCACAGGTGTGGGTGTGTGTGTGTGTGTGTGTGTGTGTGGGGGGGGGGTCACAGCAGCCACACGCTGGTGCCTGTGCCTTAAGTGAGACCAGCGGCTCCCTCTTGTGGTCGGACGTGTGCACAGCCTGTAACCCTGGCTGATGAAGACGAGGCTCTTCCTCAGCTGCTTAACTTTATCCTCAGCGTGTTTTCTTTGTTTGCACGTGGTTTTTTCAGTTGTTTTCTAACAGTTTCCTCACAGTTGGACTTTTATAAAGACATCAAACCTGAGCCTGAGACGCACGAGGAGTCAGGTCCTGTTTTATTGCACACCCACAGAATCATGTCCTCCACACACGAATCTTTCGACGAAGGTCAGTTTAAATATTCAGGCACTTTCTAACCACCTGTGACATCATCGTCCTGACACCTCGATTCACCAACACCCTGATTTCATCCAGAACAATGAGCAGAAATACAAAAATAAATAGTTGCACAGGCCAGTAGTGATTAGAGGATTTGTAAATAATGGAGTTAAATGAGCAGCCTGAGAGAGGCGGAGCTTCATCACACCCGCAGCTGACTCATGACATGAGACAGCGACGCCACGCTCCCTCGCAGCTTCTCATCGTCGTCCTTTCCCAGGGACACTCCAGCCAGGCGCACGGAGCCGTTGGCTCCCAGGATGCACGGCAAGCTGAGGAACACCTCGGCGCCGATCCCGCCCCAGCCCTGCAGCAGACAGACATAGGTGAAGCGGCGCGTGGCTCTGCTGCTCCTGGTGACGACGACGATGATGGTACCTGAGCCAACGTGGAGATGGAGTGGATCTTCATTGTGTTTGTCAGGACGCTGTTCGTGATGTCGGCGATGGACAGAGCCGCCGACCACGACCGCTGGCCTCGATTCTTCATGAGCTCCAACGCCCTGAAAACAAAAAGTGATTCAGAGAGAAGACGGAGAATCAAGCAGACGCCTCAGCGTCCTCTGCTGCACGTCCCCCGTGTCCTACCTGTCCAGCAGCGGTTTAGTGGAGCCGGAGCCCGCGGCGATCTCTAGCTGCTCGCTGGAGCTCAGCCGGGTGTTCCTCATCACAGCGACTGCAGGAGGAGAGACAGCTTTCAGGCGTGTCGCAGGCGGCTAATGCAGAGGACAGAACAGGCGGCTCACCTTTGCTCTCCGACACTTCCCCGATGACCCACGCCGGCCTGTGCGTGTTCAGGTGTATGTCCAGGATGTGACTCAGCCTCTCCGAGTCCAGGTTGCACCCTGCGCCGATCACGTGCGTCGGAGACAAGCCGCTCTGCCTCCAGGCCACGTGGGTCATGATGTCCACTGCAGGCAGAGGGAGACCAGGTGAGTGGATGGAGAGGTCAGGCAGCAGTGGTCAGAGGTCAGTCTGCTCACCTGGCTGGGAGGCGATGAGCAGCACGGCATTGGGGCTGAGTCGAGCCACGGTCGGGATGATGCCGCTGTACAAGTCCACGTTGGTCTGAAGCACGCTCAGATACGACTGCTCGCTGCTCCACGCGTTCGCCGTCACCACCACGACTCGGGAGCCTGCGGAGGCCGAGAAATCTGGAGAGGAGAGGAGACGCCACGTTCACGCACAATGATCCCTGCAACCTCGGAGGTCACAGCTGCTTGGGAGGGACTGAAGCGTTATGTCATCCAGTCAGCTGAGCGATGAGTCACCGGCACACTGCGAGGCTTCAGCGTGACGTACCTCTAGAAACGTCGACCTTTGGCAGAGCGAAGATCTCCAGGTCGGTGCTGCCTCCCTTTGTCGAGCAGTCGGCCACGTCGACGAAAACCAGTTTGTCCACTTCACACTGTGAAAGGTTCATGTGACATTTCAGTTTGAGCCGAGACTGAACACCTGAAAGAAATTTCAACTCCACCTTCGCCAAAATGCTCATGACAGCAGCCATCCCCAGGTCTCCTCCCCCAATGACGGAGACTTTGGCCTGCTGGTTGTGATGTCTGCTTCCACCTGAAACGACAGCCGTTAGCGACTCGAACAACCGCGACCACAGACAGCTGCACGTAAAGAGAAGCACCGTCGTTGATCTGGAGGTTGGAGACGAAGGCCAGCAGCTCGTGGGGGTCTCTGTTGTCTCCCGTGCTCTTCGAGGACAGCGGCGGGTCCTCCTCGAACTTGGCGATCATCTCAGTCAGAAGAGCCGCCACAGATGACTTGGGCTGTCACAAACAAAAGGGGTTCAAAAACAGCAGCAATCATCGTTTGTGAACGAGCTCAAAAAGGAACAGAGACAACGTTCAGGCCTACATGATCCCAGTGGCGCAGCCCCGGCAGGTGGATCCGCCCCCTGGCGTCGACGTGCTTGCCCTCTCTGATCACCATGTTCTGGGTGGGCCTCAGGAGACAGATGGGCGGAGTGAAGGGGAACGAGTCCATGAGCCACAGCTGGATGGGGAAGTTGTAGGTGCGGCCTGTGGGATGAAGGCACGGCCGCATCAGGACGCTGACCCCACGGGTAACCCCACCAGAGGTCAGAGGTCACACTCACCATCGTACTTGACCGGGATGTTGCCCACCAATCTCAGCAGGTCTTTCTGGGAGCTGTCGCTGAACGCTGGGGACCAAAGGAGCAGTTAGACCAAGTGAACCGTGGCGTGTGCGAGCAGAGAGGACGGAGACGGACTGACTGTATGTCCCGGTGGACGGCTTCATCTCCGAGAAGACCCGATGGATCTTCTGCAGCTCCTCAACAGCCACATCGTGGAACTTGTACTGTTCGTCAGCAGAAGGAGAAAAGACACGTGTTCAGGTCCAAGGAGCCAACACGTTCCCGAGAGGCGGAGCGGATCCTGGTCCAAATCAAAACACTCGATCGGAACCTCTCTGAAATTATTACTTGATTTTACTTTTCTAAGAAGCCGCTGCTCCTCTCAGTCCGTCTGGCTCATGTTCGCTTATGATCACAACCGAACAGAGTTCGCTCACAGCCCGGGGCCCGACTGGAGTCCGACTGGTTTGGTTCCAGTCAGCGAAGTGACACAGCTGGTTCAGCTGGTTCCTGTTGGGGAGGCTAACAGGCTAACAGGCTAACAGAGGCTAGCGGGCTTTGAACCCCGTCTTCCCGCGGTGACGCTCGCTCCATATTTACCTTGGACAGGACCCGCTGGATGTCCTCTGAGCTGAGGTCCATCTGTTCCAGTGGAGACCGAACTTCTCCTCTTCCTCACTCCGACTTCCGCAAACTTCAGCAGCAAATCCGAAACGAGGGCGCAGGCTCCGCCCCCTGCCGCGTCAGGTGCGGCGTGTGCAGAGGGAGGATACCACGTGACGACACAGTGACATCAGCGCTGTTTATTTTGGTCACCTTTAAAAAGTCATGACCAATACTCCACACGTCATTTATTCCAAGAGCAAATGTTCATTATTTCACAGAAAACTAAAAAAATACATTTTCTGTAGAATCTAAATTCTCTCTGTATTTTCTGACACTGATGTAAAAGACGTTTAAATAAAAGCTGCGGTGCCGCCAGGTCCTTCTACACAAACAGCTGCTGATTGGAGGAAAAACAAATCGTTCCTGGAAACAAACTTCAGCTGGACCCTGTCGGACCGAGCCCTGCTTAATAAATTATGTGAACCTAATAGTAGGACCCCCACCTCCAACCTTTGACCCGTTAGAAGGTCTATGCACACAGTTTGTCTCTTTCTGTCCCTCAGGTTTTTGTCCAGACGGGCGTGAAGCGATGGACGCCAGGCTGTAAACTCTGTAAACAGATGAGTTAAGATGGCCGACCTGGGCTCTGGGTTTTTAACATTTCATTTATTCAGTTCTTTTTTGGTCTCTTTGGGTTTCTCCTTTTCAGCTCCTCTTGCTCCTTTTTCTCCTCCTCCAGATCTTCCAACACGGCCATTTTCAGGCTGAGGAAACAAGGACACAGGGAGAAGACAAGCTTGGGATAAATGATCTCTCTCCATCTACTCCTACATAGCAGGAGAATAAAAGTGGGCATCGTACCTCCTGGCCTCCTCCTTCTGCATGTCCTTCCAGCTGCTCTCCATGAATCGCAGGGCGTAGTCGCTCTCATCCTTGTACCTGAGTCGTTAAAGCAAACGTTAGTTCCTCACACTGAGTTTAATTCTATTGAACAAATCAAACGTCACGTACTTGCTTCGGTCGTATCCAAAAATCTCCTTTATGTGCCTGGAGATTTCCTCCGGTTCGTTGCCTTCGTCGTCGATGAAGTCGTCCATCTCGGAGTCGTACTCGTCCTCCTCCTCCTCATATCGCCTCTTGTAGGCAGACGTGATGGGTGGCAGCATCGGCCCTGAGGTCAGAGGTCACAGTTAAACATTCTGATGGTCTCTCCATCCTGCAGCTACACTCTGGTGCTACCTGGTGCTCGGCCCATCATGGCTCGGCCCATCATGGCTCGGCCCATCCCGGGTCTCTGTGGCATGCCAGGCCGAGCGGGGACTCCAGGTCTGGGTCCACCAAAATTCTTGGATGAGATGGTTTCCGATACCACGGTGCACTTTGGTCTCCCGGGTCCTGATGCCATCACACTGGTGGCGCGTCCGGGGACTGGACCCCCAGCAGCAGGTCGACCCCTCCCAGGCCCTGGAGGTCTGGGTGCACTGCCCCTGGGCTGACCCAGCACGCCACTGCCCCCAGGCCTGGCTGGGGGAGCACCGCCTTTAGCCTGGACCGTGGCCCCGGGCCTCTGCAGAGGGCCGCCAGCCGGACTCCTCACCGCTGGAGTACCGTTGGGTTTTACTGTAGAACTCATTCCAGTCTTTACTGGTTCTCCCTTTCCGGCCCTGTGGCCTCCAACCGTGGCACCCTGTTTGACGGGGCCTCCCTGACTCGGCCTGGTCTGCTGGGATCTGAATCCTGGTGAAGCGGTGCCAGAAGGTCTGGTCCCTGAAGAAGCTGCAGCTCTGCCTTGCAGGGATGGCGTGCTGTTTTTTCTGAGGTCACTTGAGGTGCTGGATCTGTGGCCCGCTGGGGGCTTGGGGGCCCTGTGTTTGGTTAAACCCTGAGGAGACGGTTTGGAGAGAACTTTAGCGTTGGTGGCACCAGACGAAGTCAGACTCACGTTGGCCTTGGATCTGTCTTTGTCGCTGTGGGACGTCTTGGGTCTGTCCCCGTCCCTACCAGAGGACTTAGAGGACGAGGGGCCCCTGTCGCTCTGCACCTTCCTCCCTGGCCCCGCGGGCACACTTGGCCTGTCGGAGGAGTTCTTCTGGGGCCTGCCATTCCTCTGCTCCTTCTCTGAAGCGCTGGTCCTGGATGGGCCGTCCCTGTCCCTCTCTGGCCTCTTGGCCTTGCGCTCCATGTCCAGCTCTCTAATCTCCTCCGCCGTGCGCAGTCGCTCTTCTTTTTTCGTTGTCTTGGGTTTGAGATCCACCGGCTCAAACTGCTTCTTCTCGGCCAGCTTCAGCAGGTCTGCGAAGTTCAGCGGAGGCGGGGCAGGCTTGGCTTTTTTCGCGGAGGACTTGCTGCCGCTGCTGCCCCGCCCCTCAGCAGCGGGCCTCGCTGGTCTCGGCGGCTCCGGTTCCGAATCTGTCTGGTCATACTCGTAGTTGTCCTCGTCGTCCTCCGGGTCAGCCAAGTCGTTCCTGGGTCCTGCACGCATCGGTTTGTCGTCCTCCGCGTATTGTTTGGATCTGCGCTTCTTTGGCACCTCCACCAACGGGACACCATTGTAGCCTTTAAAATTGTCCTTGGTTCTTGAAGCCATGGCTCTGGCTTTGCGGTCTGACTTCATCTCCACCCTCTTGGCGTTTAGTTTCTCCTTCTCCTTCTTCATTTCAATTTCTGTGGGGGAGGGGAACATCGAAGGGTGAACAATCACACGTTCATACATCACGTTCATCAACAGCGCCATCGTCACCTCTCCTCCTGCTGTCGATCTGCTGCTTCTTCAGCAGCGCCTGCACGGCTGCCGGGTTCACCGCTCTTGACTTCGGGTCCTTCTTTGGGGGTCCAGCTTGGAGACTGTATCTCTTCGGCTGGGGACAGGCAGGGGGACAGACAGGGGGACAGACATGGTTATGGAATATGGAGGAGTTACACGCTTTGTTGACAGTCCACAAACACTGAGGGTTTATCCGGAGAAGGTTCGGATTCCTCTCAGCAGAAACACAGGTGTCACGCGCCTGGCGGTTAGCAGCTAGCGCCAGGCGCGTGCTGGGGAGGGATGAGCTGGCACGAGAGAGAACACACCCATGCGGTCATACCTGGACGCTGCTGAGACCCTGGTTCTGAGATGCGATGTCCAATATGTTGTCGAAGTCCATCATGTCCGAAGGTGGGGACAGCCAAGGGTCCGAGCGAGCACCGCTTACAGCGTTAGCATGAAGCTAACAGAGCAGCTCCGCCAGCCCGCAGCGGAACCAACCCGAACCCAGGGGGCGAAGAAGAAAACAAAGTCCCGATCGAAGTCAACACGTGGGGAAAAGGTGAAGTTTGAACCGAACAGGCGACGTCACCCAGTCAGACCGGGTTAGCACATGCTAGCCGAGTTAGCCGTTCTAACCCGAGCCCGGAGCCGAACAGACGAACCGTGTGCGGGTGAGACGCGCCGCGCTGGGCCCGGGTCCATCAGAGGAGCCGTGTTCACACCAGGAAACCCAGAACCAACTCCGCCAGAAGGTTTTCCGGTAGTTTGATACGAGCCGAGCTACAGACCGACATATTAAAGGGACACAGCTAACGGCGGAAGTGACGGACTAACACTTCCGGTGAGTGGAATAGACGCCGACTGTGAAGCTTGAACTTTAGCCTCTGAATCATTTTCTCACTTCTTGATGAAGTACACGTGTCGATATTTACAATAAATCTAAATAAAAATACCGAATACTGAAGCACGTGACCAAACATGACCAACTCTGGCCGTTAGACAGCTGCTGGCCGCGTGTTTACATGCTTGTATTTTAAGGTTTTTAGCTCAGTTTCCCATGAACCGTGACTGTGGGATCATGTTGACACTTGACGCCCTGTAGAGCTACTGTTCTGTGTGGGCTGCGGTGGTTGTCAAGCTGCAGCATTAATGTCCAAAACAAGATGTCCCGCTTGTAAACATGAGCGCCTTTCTGTTCTGCGGCAGGTCTCTGGGTGCTTGTGCTCTGTGCTTTGTTTGGACCGTAAATATAATTAACTTGATGTTAGTGTCTGTTTCAGGGCAGGTGCAGTATCCAGCTCATCCGGGTGTGACGTGTTCCTGTGGACGGCTCCTGAGCAGGTCTCCATGGACACCGTGGGGTGCGTCTTTGGCCCGCTCGGACCCTCCGGTTGGTGAGAATCAGAAACATCTCCGCAGCTCGTTGAGTTCCATGTCAGCAGAATGTAAATAAAGCCATCTGCTCTGATATGTAAACAGCGAAGCGGCTCCTCCTATCACAGCATCCCGTGCCTCTGCAGCCCGCCCCCTGTCGCCGCCATTCTCTGCTCCGATTGGCTCCCGACAGAAGCTGCTCTCTCGCTACTGGTTGTTCTCTCGCCGTCTGCCAGATGTCGCGCCGCCCACCGGAGAGACGACAAAAACAATCGGCATCCCCCCCACAGCTCGATACAGACAGGGGGGAGACCCGGACCCGAAGCAGCCCCGGCAGCGACCGAGAGCCCCGAGCAGCCATGGTGTCCCCGGTAACCGTGGTGAGTAGGCTAGCTGTTAGCATCACGGCTCCGCACGGCTAGCTTAGCCTCAACACTTCTCCCATCAGCCTTTGTTATCAGCGCTCCGGTGCGTGTGCGCGTGCGTGCGTGTGAGGACAGGCAGCTTCCAGTGGCTGTTCATGTTTATGTAGCTGAGCTCATCTTTCAATAACCAGTTAATGACACTGGACTGAAACCAGTTGTCCCTGTGCGCCCACACCACTGTGTGTGTGTGTCACGCTGCTCCTTCACCCACATTCCACTGAAAGATGTTTCCACACATTTCTAACAGGCCCGCAGACAAAGACAGATCCTGTCATGTGACAGCCCTTTTTTTTGGGGGGGGGCTTCTAGTAACAGCCTCCACTAACGCATGCGCCTCCCCCTGTCCTGCTGCTGCTGTGCACGGGTGGCTGCATGCACTCAGCTCCAGCACTTTCACAAAATAACAGAATACACCATCCTGTTTCTGCTGTGACCTTTGACCCCATGTGCAGGGGCCATCCAGGATGGTGTGGTTTGACCCTGCTCTCTGGTTGCCTTCGCGCTGCCGCTGTCGTGCACGGTGAACCGTGTAGAACCTCCCCGTGTGTGGAGCCGAGGCTCTGCATAACGACAGTGGCTGACGTGCATGTGCGTGCACTCTGTCTCTGTTGTCAAATGACAATATAGAGAGGTTTAAACCAGCATAATGAGAAATGGTTTTATTGAGCTAAAACCTGAGCACACCTGTAGGCTCTGACCAGTCCTCTGTTCACATGTTTATCACCATTGTGCTGCTCTGTCCCAAACTCACCTCAAGTTATCTTTGGAGTCTGAGCAGCTGTAAGGTAGGAGGAAAACATTGTGTGTGTGAGGTCCTCACATGCCAGCTGTCCCCACCAGGGTGGGCCTTATGTTACCGTTCCCCTCAGCTACATGCAGAGCCTGTTTTTGTGGATCTCGTTTCCTTGCCGTGCCTCCGTGGTTCTCAGGGTGGGTCGGCGTCGCCTTCAGCTCAGGTGCGTCAGTGCAGCTGTGAGCCAACACAGTTAATTGAGGCGTCCTGGTGGTGCCCCGTTACTGTCTGAGATTATTAAAGCAGATGAGTGTGTGAGCTCCACGTGCACAGCGTCATACTAAGCTCACAGAATGGAACCAAGAGACTTGATTGACTCTTCATCATGTTTCTATGACGACACACTCTGGGATGCACGGCTGCCTGGATCTGACTGTGTCGTCTGACGTGGGAACAACCCATCGTTCATTACTGAGCAGGACGCTAAAAATATCTGCACTTACCTTGAAAAAACTCAGTTAACGAGTAATTACACACACAGGGACGCAGTATCAGGGAGCAGCAGTCCTGATACTGCAGTAATAAGTAATTAAATACACAACAATACAGTATCGGGAAGTAGCCACGGTCTCAACGTGCGCATCACCATCTCTAAAGTCAATTCAGTATTTTATTATTTAAACTTGAAGAGGAAAACAGTTGACTCAATGTTGGTTACCATGGTTACAGCCTCAACAGAAGGAGGGCACCCCCCTCCCCCCAACAGCCCCAACATCGAGGATGGATAAAATAAGATTAATAAGAAATAAAACACACTCACTGTGCGTCAGAGAGGGGGAGGAGTTTGATTGGACTCAGTGTGTGTGTGTGTGTGTGTGTGTGTGTGTGTGTGTGTGTGTGTGTGTGTGTTATCAGGCACAGAATGTGGATTGAAGGTCACTCGTCCCCCCCCGTCATGTTACTGCCAGTAACCCTTCAGTCGTCTTCCTCAGTCAGCCTCAGACTGGTCTCAGAGCAGCAGGTGTGGATCACGTGTGTTCGCTCGAGGAAACATGAGGCCGAGCAGCAGGGAACTAAAACAAGCGAAGGGTTACTTCGAAGGGTCGTTTCCTGTGCTGCTCGCTGTCTCTGCAGAACTCAGATGGGCCGCAAACATGTGACCACACGGAGGAGACTCATCAAAAATATGAGGAAGTACATGACCCTCGGTGGGAATCCAGCAGGTCACCCATTTCACAACCGTCTGAACATCTGCTTCCAGGTCAAGAGTGAAGGCCCCAAGCTGGTGCCGTTCTTCAAGGCCACGTGCGTGTACTTCGTCCTGTGGCTGCCCACCTCCTCCCCCTCCTGGTTCAGCGCCCTCATCAAGTGTCTGCCCATCTTCTGCCTCTGGGTCTTCCTGCTGGCGCACGGCTTCAGCTTCCTCGGGGCGCACGCCAGCGCCCGCAAGATTCTGGCCGGCCTCATCTTCTCTGCTCTGGGGGACGCCTTCCTCATCTGGCAGGAGCAGGGCTACTTCGTCCACGGTGAGAGCCTCAGTAACTCAGCGGCCATGTGAGGATCATGTGACGACCACGTGAGCTGTGTCATGAATTACAATCACTGAATGTTTCATTTGTTCCGGCTGCGACCTGAGACCGTGTAGAGCTGCTCTTTGTGACCTTTGACCTCTATCGTTTGTCCTCTAGGCCTCCTGATGTTCGCCATCACCCACATCCTGTACTCGTCAGCCTTTGGGATGCGGCCCGTGAACGTGCACGCCGGCCTGGCGATCGCTGCCGTGTCCTCTGTGAGCTACCTGCTGCTCCACCCCTACCTGTCGGGCCCCTTCACCTACCTCGTGGCCGTCTACATCGCCCTGATCGGCTTCATGGGCTGGAGGGCCATCGCCGGCCTGCAGCTGGCCAACGACCTGTGGACCTGGACCAAGCTGTCCGCCTGCCTGGGCGCCGTGCTCTTCATGGTGTCCGACCTCACCATCGCCGTCAACAAGTTCTGCTTCCCCGTGCCGCACTCGCGCGCCATCATCATGGCCACGTATTACGCCGCCCAGATGCTGATCGCGCTCTCGGCCGTCGAGTGCCAGGACGCGGAGGGCGCCAGGAAGCGGACGTGAGGTGGACCGCTGGCAGCCAATCCCAGCCCATGGACACGCGTCACTAGCAGACCCGCGGCGCCTGGACCAGGACAGCCTTCCTCTTCCTCCTCCTCCTCCTCCTCCTGTAGTATTATCTGTCTTCAGCTGACAACAGTCCTACCTTCCTCCTAGAGTAGAGTAGCTGTCTCCCAAAACTAGTTACCATGGAGACACGTGTAGTTCTATTAACCTGGGATCTATATCTATAGATACACACACACACATATATATATATATAGAGAGAGAGAGAGAGAGAGAGTGTATTACTTGACTTAAACTGTTTTAATTTAAGGGGAGCATGTCACTGGGACCTGAGAGACTGTGTGTGTGTGTACGTGTGTGTGCGTGTGTGTGTGTATGCGCCCCATCACAATGGTCCAACAATGCAACATCTTCATTCTTTTGTTTTGACGCCGGAGAACGTGTTTTACCCATAATGCCCCTGTGTGGTGTTTGCCAGCGTTAACGCACCCATGACCTCACTTCCTGTCAGCCCAGGGATCAGCTGGAGGTTCTGTTCAAACGTCCCAGCGAGCAACCACATTACTGAGACAGAGGACTAGGTTACGTTGGTTTCCCAGCATGCACCCCCCCCCACACACACACACACACACACAGCCTGGCCTATAGTATTCCCTTTCATCTCTCACACATTTCATCTCTACTTTCCTGCATTTCAAACATTTCTATTCGAATGGAGTTTCTGTGTGTGTGTGTGTGTGTGTGTGACCTCGGTCTCTGTGGATTTCACGACCAGTCAAAGCGACTGCCAGAGATGCTGTGAAGCATCATGTGATGTATTTGTACGTATGAGTACACATACTACTGTGTATTGTTACTCGCCACCATGTGTTTTTAGCTTCTAACTGTATTTCCCAGAATTCATTTCAGGTGAATCCTGCTCCCTCTGATCAGACATGAGTCCCCATAGGCCCCGTGGCAGTTGAAAGTATTACTGGTAGTATGAAGTAGTACTCGCTCAGACTGATGTGGTATTTGGTACAGTCGTCAGTCTCCATGACGATCTGCCGGCAGGGTTACTGTGCTCTGCTCCCCCGGCTCCCCCTGTCCCTCCCGCTCCTCCTGCTCCTCCTCCTCCTGCTGCATCAATAACAGTCATGACAACTTTATTTTCTAGCACTTGTAAATATGGAGTCACAGATAAATACTCGTGAATGAACTAAACCCAACTCTGAATTCAGTTGGAGAAATTAAAAACGAGCAGAGTTAGAGGGACACGTCCCACCTCTGTCCTCACTGTCCTCCTCAGGGCTGGAATGCTGAAGTATTTCTGAGTATTTGTCCCGGCCAGTCTCCTCTGGAGCTTTCAACCCTCTGTTTCTGTGCTTATCAGACGAGGGACGAGGATCAGAGGAGCCTGGGGTCCTCTCATGTGTCAAACAGGCCTTTGTCCTGCAGGGCCCCTCCCCCCTGTGGCCCTCCGCTCAGGGAGGAGGTCGTTGTTGAGCGATACTGTTGCAGGATCAGGTGAGGAGGTGAAATATGACACAGACAGACTGTGGACAGTCTGGGGGGGGGGTGTCCTCTGAGGAAGTTGATCTAACCAGACGCTGCTGTAACGTCCACCGTTCAGGCCCCATGATGTGTTAAAGGTTGACCCCCGCCCCGCCCTTTCCATCAAACTGAAATCAAAACTGCTGTTTTCTCTCTTTGCTGTGCACGTGTCATGTGACGCTCACAGGTTCCTCATCTGGACACGTGCACACCAGTCTGAGCGCATGAGGGGCGTGTCCAATCATTGTCTGTGATGTTAATCTGAGTGAGGCCAGTCAGTCTGCAAACAGCTGATTGTTAAGTACTGTACCCCCCCCCAGGTGTTTTTATGGAGGCTGCGTTTCTTTAACTTCATGATTCGAACGTGGCTCTGGGAGCAGATTGAATCCTTTGACACTGTTGTCCTCCATTTTCATTGTGTGATTTATTTCCTTGTGTGGAAGTCGACCGATAGTTTCTTTGCTGTAGTGAAACTGCTCTGAATGTGAATATCTCAATAAAAAAATAAATGCAACTGCAATGCAAATCCAGAATTATGCTGTCGTCTGGTTTTGTCTGTGCTGCTCAGAAGGTTATGTAAGGTCATCACTCAAAGAGGAAGTGGGATCAGAAACGAAAAACCCAGGAAAGAGTTGGTCTTCTTCTGTTTTTATACTTCCCGTCCTCATCAGTCCCACCTGGACATCCTGCATGAACTGAGTTCCCTTCACGCTTCAGTTTCTATCAGTGGACCAGAAAGTCCCCATCGTGACGTGGGTTCTGTGCCCGCAGATTTGAAGTGGGCGCAGCGACGCTGCCGCTCTGTGGCAGCCAGCGCGGTGACATCATGGAGAGGGGTCGTGGCCTCTGGAGCAGCAGACCAGTTTGGACAGGAAGGATTAGGATTCAGTGGGGTTGGAATGGCCGTTAGGGTTCAAAGGTCAGATGAAGTCAGTGTTTAAAGGATCTAATGTTTCCATTCAGAAAACAGCAGGAGGGAGACATTACGACCCACGTCATCATTATTATTACTATGATTATTGTTATTACTCTTATGAGGACTCACATGCGTTTCGATGTGTCAGCACCATGACCCCCCCCCCATACAGGAAGTGCAGTGGAATAAGTCCAGAGAATAAAAGTCCCTTTACTGAGAGACAAACAAAGCAACAAACACCTGAAGCAGCTGGGGACACGCTGCCCTCTGGTGGACATTTCACACACTGCCACATGTGACGTTTCAAACAGGAAAACAAGAGAACTGTTCTGGGTCTGAGGCTGCTGGAGGACCAGTGGGTCAGAACCCTGTCTCACAGAATGAGCTTCTCCTTGTCTGCCAGGCTCTCCAGCAGACCCTTGTCATCCTTATCTGGAAGACAGGATGACATGAGGAATTAAAGAAAGACTTTTTATTTAACCCCCCCCCCCGTAAACCTACCAAAGACCACCAGGTGGCAGGAGCACTGGGCCATCCCCAGGCAGTTCTCCAGCACCAGAGTGTACTCTCCGCCATCTGTGGCTCCACAGGTGGGGATGACCAGAGTGCACACTCCGCTGGCCGTGCTGTGCCAGAACCGAGGGGAGCGGGAGATCTCGGAGTCGCCCTTGTACCAGCAGGCCTGTGCAGGGACCCGGCATTAGACACGTTTTGGGGAAGGGGCGAGTCCAGATGCTCAGACGTTCGTCAAACCTGTGGCGCCGGCGCCCCCTGGAAGGCGCAGCTCATGGTGCAGTCGTGTCCTCGGCCCACAGCGTGGTCTTTGAGTGGCAGCAGGAAGGAGGGCTTCACCTGCCGAAGGGGTGAGACGCGATCTTTCACCCTGCCGACGCGCTCTGAGGAAGAAAACGCCTCCTTTTAATGAACGAATGAACTCCTGCGGGACTCAGGCGTCGGCTCACTCACCCTTTTCTCTGGCGACCACAAGCGGTTCTGTCGAGTCCAGCGGGTCGCTGTCGCCGATGGCGTTTTGTGCAATGACCCTGAAGTAGTACTTCCTCCCGGGGAGCAACCCGGTGACCGTGTACGTGCTGCTGAAGACGCGCTCGGCCACAGTGAACCAGCAGGGGGTGCTGGAGTCTCGCTTGAGGATGACATAATGCGCTCCCTCGCCGTCCGACAAGTCTGCGGAGTGCTCCCACTGCAGGGTCGCCGTGCCGGGCACCTCCTCCTCCAGGCGGAGGTTCTTTGGTGGTTGAGGAAAGTCTGAAGAAAGGAAGAGGGGCGTAAATAACGATCATCACGAAGAAATGCAAAGATTAAAGGCAAAGTCCGGGAGCGAGCGCTCGCCTGTGATCCTCACGCTGACGTCACAGTGAGCCTCGCCACAGGCGTTCGTCAGGTGGACGCGGTAGAGTCCAGAGTCAGAGCGCTCAGAGTACGAGATGAGGAGCTGGGAGTGACTCGCGCTCGTGATGATGACCTCCCTTCCTGAAGTGAGGACGCCGTCTTTGAGCCATGTCACCTCCGGGGCCGGAGACCCCTGCGGGACGAGGAGGACATGTTGGTGTCTGTCTCCGGGCTCAAAGGACCAGGACGAAGACAAACAGAGACTCACGGTGAAGCTGAGCTGAAGACTAAGTGTGGTTCCGGCTCGCACCACCACCTGGTCCTTCAGCTTTCCCTGGAGGTGGAACCTGGGCGGCTCTGAGGAGCAGAAGGTGAAGGGTTCAGATCCAGACTGTGAGTTTAAACCTCATTACAACAACATCTCCAGGTGTTCCTGTGAAAACCAGAGAAATGATGAAAAGGTTACCGGGCGGCGGCGTGGCCCAGACGCCCTCCGGCAGCTCCGTGGTCTCTCCCACCCCCCCCTCGTTGACGGCTCGGACACGGAGATGATACCTCCTCCGCTCCTGGAGGCCTCCCACGGTGAAGGCGGTGCTGGCGATGGGGAACTTGGTGGCCTTCGTCCACTCCCGAGCGTCCTCATGCCGCAGCTCCAGGACGTAGCCCGTGGGCTCGTCTCCGTCGTCCGGAGGAGTCCACCGCAGGGAGATGGAGGAGTGTGAGGAGTCGGTCACACACAGGTTCCTCACCAGGCCGGGGGCCCCTAGCAGGAGGAAGGACGGACGTTCATTACAGAGGAGGCCAGCAGGGAACAGAGGAGGAGGGGCGGGGGGCAGGGACTCACGTATTGGGTCTTTGGCAACGACGGCAGTCGAGACGGCGCTGGGAGCGCCCGGCCCCGCCCTGTTCACGCTGGTCACTCTGAATTCATATTCAACATCGTCCACCAGCCCATCCACCAGGAACTCAGTGTCTGCACAGAGGACGGGACACATGTGGACACAGCTCCTCCCACAGGGGTGGAGCCGCTGGGTGGATCTGACCTGGGAGCAGCTCGTCGTTCAGCGGCAGCCACATGCTGCCGCCGCTCCTCCTCCTCTCCAGCACGTATCCCTCCACCGCCGCTCCTCCGTCATGAGCCGGAGGAGTCCAGCTCACCATCATGCTGCTCCTTGTCACGTTAGAAACCTGAGGCTGGGAGACTGTCCCTGGAGGCTCTGGGGGAGGAGTTACAACCTGCAGTGAGCCTTAGTCCCACCTGGTGATGGTCGGCTGCCAAACGACTCGATCTCACCTGCGGGCCGTCCGGCTCGCACCTCCTCTGTCTCCAGAGGGTCACTCGTTCCCTCGGTGCTGACGGCTCTGATGCGGTAGCAGTACAGCCGCCCCTCCTCCACCGCGTCATCGCTGAACGCCGTGACGCCGCCGTCCACCTCTCCTGCTCTGGCCCACGACTTCCTCCCTCCCTCTCGCCGCTCGATCACAAAGCTGGTCACCTGCCTCCCCCCGTCGTCCCGAGGAGCCTTCCACCTCAGCGTGACGCGCCGCCCTGACACCTCCAGGAGCTCGCTCCCGTGAGGAGGCTTTGGACGGTCTGGACAACATGGTACCGCACCATTTTTGGATGTGTGTCCATGAAATGTTTCTGGTGTCAGGTGTGCGCTCACTCACCGAGCACACTCAGGAAGAGGTTGGCGACGGCCACGCCGCAGTCGCTCTTCAGACGCAGCATGATGGCGCCGCTGTCCTCACGCACACACCTGGCAGAAAGGTGAAGTGAGGAGACTCGCTCAGGGATCACCCCCCCCCCCCCCCGCCCCGCCCCCCCCCCCCCCCCCCCCCCCCCCCCCCCCCGAGTCCATCTCTTTCACCTGCTGAGCAGCAGGGACGTGCTGTCCACTGTCCTCTCCACCTTCGTCCTCTCATCCTCCAGGACCTCCACGCCGTCTCTGTACCAGGTGACCCTGGGCGGTGGTTTGCCTCTGAAGGGGATTTTGATGGCGGCCGTCTGACCGGCCCTCACGGTCACGGGCTGCCCCCCCAGCGAGTCCAGCACCGAGGGGTCGATCTCTGGAGGGTCTGGCCGACAAGGTCACGTTGATTATAAATAATTCTATTCGATATGTTTCATCATGTGACCCCTGGTAGTTACATCAGGACACACACACACACACACACACACACACAGATCCTGACCTGCAATGGTGAGCTCCGCCTCACTCTCCACCCCCTTGGCTCTGAAGGTGTACCTGCCCTCGTGGCTCGTGGTCACAGCCGAGAAGATCAGCCTGTGGACGGCTCCCTGTTTGACCGCCTTAACCCCGCCCACCTCTGAGACCTGTGGAGACATAAATGAGTCCATGACACTGGAAACGCAGTCGTAGCAGCCGACAGAAGAATCTGTGACCTCTGACCTCCACTCCGTCCTTCAGCCACACCCCGTCCACCTTGTCATCATCGAGGACCACGCTCAGCTGGGCGGCGGCTCCGCTGGGACACTGAGCGTCCGACAAGCCGCTCTTCAGGGAGGCGAGGCGCTCTGAGGACACGGACAGGAAGGGCGTGATCATGTGACCAGGTGAGCGTCAGGTGCAGTGATGCGTAGCGGCTGACGCGACGCCGTTACCGTCCACGGTCAGTTGGGCAGAGGTGATGTATTCCTGCGGGTCGTGGTCCTGCGTGCAGACCACAGAGTACTCGCCGCCGTCCGTCAGCTGGCAGTCCTCGATGATGACCTCTGCCCTCCTCCCCTCCTGCACGAAGGTGTAGCGGTGGCTGGCCGTGATGTCGCAGCCGTCCTTCAGCCAGCGCACGTGCACGTCCCTGGAGTTCATCTCGCAGCCCAGCTGGGCGGAGCCCCGCTCCTGCACACGCACATTCTTCAGGTAGCTGCAGAACTTGATGGGAATCCCTGCAGAGAGAAGAGTCGCTGGACGCCTCAGACACAGGGTAAGGGTCTACGAGGACACGTGGATGTCCCTGCTGCGGAGGAGAGCCACGTGTCCTCGTGAAGAGTGTACCCAGCATGCACCTTGTTAGACGGTAATAAATGAGAGATGTGGGTGGATTCAGCTGAAGATGGAGACGAGATGATGTCGGTTATCTGTGAGAGAACAAGGAGTGGGGGGGGTGTTTCCATGGAAACAAGACAAAGAGGACGATGCTGCCCTGGGACAGACAACATAAACAACACGAGTCGTACGCTCGATGAAAAGCGGCGCGGTGGCAGCCAGGTCCCCGACGCTGATGCTGTAGTCTCCTGAGTCGCTGACTTTGACGTCCTTAATCCTCAGGGTGTAGGTCAGACCGTCCTCAGACAGGGACACTTCAAACTTCTCGTCTCGTTTCACTTCCTTCCCTCTCACCTGGGGGACAGACACAAGCGCCCTGAAGAAGAACAGTCGTCTCCTCTGGGATTTCATGTCTGTCAGATCCAAACCTTCCAGACGAGCGGCACGTCCGTCCTCTTGGACAGACGGACCTCGAACACGGCTGTCTGCCGCTCCGTCACTCGCTGTGGTTTGAAGTCGGACAGAAACTTCAGAGGCTCATCTGCAAGAGAAAACTCAGATCTGTGGGCGCTCAGAGACAAATAAGACTCTTTGTCCTCTGAGGACGAACGCACTGATCACAGAGGCACGAATAAGTGACAGTGAAAAAAACCTCAGGCTGGAGGCAAAGCCATATTTACTTCTAATTCAAAGTTTATTGAGCTCTTCTGCCACGAGGGGGCGCCACAGCTGTGCGTGACCAGATGTGGATTCACCAGTTGGTTTGAAAGTGTTTTTTCATGTGAGGGTGGATTTGTGTTTTCATCTATATCGTCCCCTCGGGGACACTAGAGTCCCGCCCCTCACTTGCCTATGACGTGGAGCCGGGCCGACAGTGTCTTGTCTCCGACCTGCAGCGTGTAGGTGCCCGTGTCCTCCAGGCCCACGCTGGAAATGACCAGCATGTGCTTGGTCCCCATCTGCTTCACTTCATACTTCCCATGGGAGAACTGGACCCGCAGCAGCTCCGCCCCCTGTAGAAGAACCGCCCAGTGAGGGGAGGGGCCATGAACACACACACCTGCTGAATGTTCTCGAGTCTCGACTGAGGAGCAGGGTGAGGAGCAGGGTGAGGAGCAAAGTGAAGAGCAGGCTGAGGAGCTGGGTGAGGAGCAGGGTGAGGAGCTGGGTGAGGAGCAGGGTGAGGAGCAAAGTGAAGAGCAGGCTGAGGAGCAGGGTGAGGAGCAGGGTGAGGAGCAGGCTGAGGAGCAGGCTGAGGAGCAGGGTGAGGAGCAGGTTGAGGAGCAGGCTGAGGTGCAGGGTGAGGAGCAGGGTGAGGAGCAGACTGAGGAGCTGGGTGAGGAGCAGGGTGAGGAGTCATTCATGGACAAAGGAGACGGCAGAGGACAGATTACCAGAAACCAGAGCATCCGAACGTTTGGGTCCTTCAGCTCCAGGACGGTGTCGAAGACCACGCTGCTGCCGGGTCTGGTGCTCACGTCCTCCAGAGGCTTCACCACGCGTACCATCTGGGGAGACATCAAAGGATCAAAGCACACAACAATATGCCACGGGAACACGCTGTTTCAGGCCCACCTCCACCTCCTCCTTTCTCTTCAGCTCCTTCAGTTTCTTCAGGAGGCCCCTGAAGTCGGTGAAGCCGAACTCGGCACAGATGCGCTCGTAGTCCTTCCTTTCGGCTCCGGCCAGGATCTTTAACATCTCCTCCTCCGTGGGCGGCTTCCTCTCCTGCCTCTTCCTCTCGCTGCTGCGGACGAGGGAGAAACGTGTGTAACACGTATGACATGTATGACAAACACAGATCCTGATAGCTGTCAGTCAGAGTGACTGCTCCGACCATTTCTTCAGCATCTTCTTGAAGTCCAGGGCGGGGTCTGGGGACAGAGACAGCAGGTGAGGACAGAGGCCGACCTGCAGTGACCTGCAGTGACCTCCTGTGGGCGGTGACTCACTTTCTGCCACGATGAGCGAGGCGCAGTGAGCGGCTTCTCCGTGCTCGTTGGATGCGACGCACCTGTAGACGTCGGCGTCCTCCAGGGCCAGGTGTTTGATCTGAGGAGACAGATGGACACGGGATCACAGTCGCCCGTCCTCCCACTGCACGAGCATGTTAGCTCCTGACTAGAACCACAACCCGACCCAGGTGCTGGTGGACCCACAGCGTCTCACAGACAGTTAACCTGAACTAGTTCAGACGTCCTCCGGTCACAGAGGACACCGTGTGTGTGTCTGTCCTCCAACCTTGAGCAAATAGTGATTGTTGACGCTGTCACAGAAAGCTCTCGTCCTGTCGGACAGGCGACGCCCACTTGCTCGCTCCCACCTCACGCTGGGCCGAGGACTCCCCGTCACTTTGGCCCTGAACACGGCACTGTCCCCTGTGGACACAGGGACACACGCAGTGTTTCTATAAAGACATGTGTCCCGCAGCAGTGAGGCTGAATGTGAGGGGGCGGGGACAGAGTCTGTTGGGGGCGGCCTCACCCTCCTGGGCGGTGACAGGACGCAGCTTCTCCTCGAAATCTGGGATAGACTGTCCCTGGGGGACATGGGAGGATCTCTGCACCTGGCTGAATGAGTCCACTGCTGCCGCCGTGCGCTCTGAGGGGACACGCAAGATGTGGACACACTCCCACTCACGTGCACATCGGTCAGAAGCAGCAGTCATGCATGATCACATGACCACCTGCTGTCTGACGATGACGATTATATGTATTATATATCGTTCTAAAGATTAGCCTGGTCTGGACCCTACGTGGTCCCATCTGAAGATAATGATCCAAACCTTCCATGGTCTGTGACGAAGCCTGGGACACTTTTCTCAGTTTGATGGATCTTGTGGAGGAGGAGGGGGAGGAGGAGGAGGTCATCTGCTGCTCCAGTCTGCCCCCAGTGGCCTGGAAAGGTTCTGCTGCCATGATGAGGATGAGGAGGAGGAGGATGTGAAGGTGGTGCGGGTGGCTGCAGCTGAACACAAACAGAGACAGTTGAGTGTCTGACGATTCCTCCTCCTCCTCCTCCTCCTCCCTGATCCTGCTAACATCCTGCAGTCATATCCAGGAGGAGGCTCGAGAGGAGGCAGGAGTTGTGCACATTAGGTGTGTGTGTTTTCAGGAGCACCCCCCCCCCCCCCCCCCCCCCCCGTTTTTTTTTATATAAACCCCCCCCCCCCCCCCCCCCCACCTCCTCTACCAAAGACCCAATTAAAACCTGTGTGTGTGTGTAGGTTTTTAGTTGGATCTTTGGTAGCACATATTAAAAACATGTGATAACAACACAGTAGAAGGAGGAGGAGGAGGAGGAGCCTCCATCAGCTGCTGGTTTCTGAAACTCTTCAGGTTGTGTGGAGCTGATGATGAGGTGACCTCGTCAGGAGGTTCTGACCCGTTCAGGGACGGTTGCTGGGGCTCCACTCAGTGTCCTCCATGTCCACCATGTCCACCTCCCTCTAGCTCTGCTGTTGGAGAAGAAAGAAGCAGACTTACTTGTTCCGTCCTCACAGAGTGTGTGGTTCGCGGCTCAGCTGCTCCTCTTCTGCTCCTCTTCTGCTGCTCCTCTCAGCCCGGTCCCAGCTTTTCTGGAGGAGGAGCTGCCGCTGCATCCCGACTCTGGACAAATAAGGACTGTGATGTGTTCAGGGACGCCTGCTGGGCGCAATAACGCCTCCCACAGGGCGCTGGTCTGAAGGTCGGGTCATGTGACGCCTCTGAGGCCCATCTCCTCCTCTGCGCTGGAGGGACGTTCTAAATCAGTATTTGAATGATCACCTGACCTCCATGAAGACCCAGCTCCTGGAAAGGAGACGACCCCTTTGAAGCTCCGCCTCACTGAGTCGGAGAGGAGGAGCTACTGCAGGTCTGCTTGTCATGGAGGAGGCGTGCGAGGTGACAGCAGCAGCTCCTCAGAAAGAGAGAGAGCGCGAGGGGCCGCTGGCATTGCCTCCCTTTAATCCTCTCTGCTCCTCACCTGGCTGGCATACTGATGGAGGAGTGACCTACATTCACGCTCACAGAACAATGAACGACTAGATTCAGTTTGGAGGCTTTTCTCCTGGAGGAGGTCGGGTCTGATGCTTCATCACTGCAGAGCCAGTCCACAAACAGTCAGGATTTGGTTTTATATATTTATATACATGCTATTTTTACCACACCGGTGGATCAACTTTGAGGAGATGACTTCAGCTCAGGCCCGAGGAGGAGAGAGGAGGAGAGAGTCTCTGCTTTAATGACTGTTGTGTTGCAGCTGTTCGCACTTCGTCTGAACCGCTCGTCTCCAGAGACGTCCAGTTTTCAGATCTGTCTGTGTTTGGAACAAACAGCTGCAGAGTGTGTGTGTGTGTGTGTGTGTGTGTGTGTCAGGATCATCTCCTCTCCTTGATTGGTGCTCCCCTCGCCTCCTCCGTCCTCTGTCCCTCCTCACTCACCCGCAAACATGGAGGAATGTCTCCCCAGAAGGAAATTTTGACGGGGCTCAGTGGGACGGCACCTGTCGGGGAGGCTGAGGAGGCAGGAGGCAGGAGGCCAACCCTTCATCAGCTCACACTCCTCATCAAAGCCTGCAGCTGAGGGACGGGGATGCAGGGACAGCAGGGACAGACAAAGATGAGCAGGGTCTGCAGGTCAGTGACACCGCCCCTCCCCCCTCCCAAGCTGCTGGGTGGAGCCCAGCCTCCGCAGCGCCACCTCCTCCTGGATGCAACCCTGTGGGATCCTGTGGGTCAGCAGCCATGCAGGGCGGAGCTTCACTGCGAGCTCAGTGGGTGAGGGAGGTGTCGGGCTCAGAGAACAGGCGGTGTGTTTGTTTCCATCTGACACAAAACCAGAGAGAAGAAGACGAGGGCCAGGAACTCAACCTGTGTGTGTATGTGTGTGTGTGTGTGTGATGAAATCCCCCTGCAACAGTCAGGTGAAGTTTTGTTTCAGCACAGATGTGTGAGGTCATCTCCTCACGTGCTCCCTTCATCGGACGCACATGATTCCACAGCATTTGATTTATGCTCAGAAGATTACATTATTAATCCACGGGGGGGGGGGGCACAGCTGGGGCAAACTAAATGAGGTCAAACTCCTCATGACCAGGTTGCGAGTCGTTCTCATCCCTCCTCTGCGTCAGCTGTGTCCCCGGCCTGATGATGGTATGTTCCAAGGTAAACCTGCGTGTTTCATCTGTGGAAATAATCTCCAAGTTCTTTTCTCCATCTGAACAGAACCAACAAAGATTCTTTCTCCTGATGGTTCTGACCAGAGGGGGGCAGCAGAGCTGTGTGTTGGGCCCTCAGCTGGGCGGTGGCCCCACATCTCTGACCTCATCACGGCTGAGACTCTTTAAAGTGATGTCAGCCATCAGATGAAGACTGGGCCCTGAGTCCAAGTGGACAAAGAATTAAGACAATCAACAGGGGTGGATCTGAGGGGGGATCCAGACGGGCGTTGGCCCCCAGTGAACCATTGGCTCTTGACTCTAAAACATACTCATGGAGACTCGTTTGATGTGTGGAACAAACTTTAATGTGATGGTGGCCCCTCTGTGTAATCTGTGGCCCCTTTATGGCCTCTGAACTCACCGACACCCCCCCCCCCCCCCCCCCCCCCCGCCCCCCTCTGTGTCTCCCCGCCCCCCCCCCCCCCCCCCCAACAGATGGCCGCCCACATCTGGTTCTTGAGAGACTTGCTCCTCTTTAATGAGGGAGCAGCTTGCTGCTTCCCTGTCATTTAAACGTTTCATGTTTACAGCCTGGAGTCCAGACCAGGAGACCTGCAGCACCTCCTCTGACCTCCTTCTCCTTCGAGTTTCATGAATCTGTCCAGCTGTGTGAGCTGCCAATACAAACAAACAAGTCGAGGAGAACTGTGCTGCTCATCTATTCTGAAACATACCGTCAGTTCACACTGAATATTTTCAATGTAATTTATTTGCAGAAACCTAAGCAGATTGTTTCTGTGCCTGTGACACCTCCCACTCCTGGAGGAGGAGCAGGAGGAGCAGGAGGAGACCCTCAGTCTGATCACTGGGGAGCATGGAGGGGGGTATGCACAGGTCCCCCGGCTCCGCTCATTGGCCGGCGGTGAGCGTCGTCATCCCGCCCCCTATGGAGCCAGAGCCGGGCTGCCATTGGCCGCCGCGGCTCGCTCTCTCCGCCAGGTTTGGTTGCTCCGCAGCGGTCAGATGTTGGGCTGACGGGTGGACCGAGGCGGTGCAGTGAAGCCAAGGAACCGAACGCGGTTCTGCCGGAGCAAACAGACACACCGGGAATGTGCTCCCGGGCCGGGGCGCAGTTCGCCGCCGCTTCCTCCGCGACGCGCCTCCCGGAGCTCCGCCGCAGCTCCGCCCTCCCTGCGCGGTTTGTCGGACGATGCTAGTGCGGCGTTTCACCGGAGCGACGGAGCTCCCGACAGAATAACAACAACAGCACACTGCTCCGCACAGCGGCTCCGGGAGGAGCTGCTCCTCTTTGTTCCTCCCTCCGCTCCGGGGCTCGGACTCTCCGGCCGGACGTCGATGCACCTGCCGCGGAGCGGAGCACCAGACCCGGAGCACATGGGAGCGTCTGCTCCCCGGACCTGGCGAGGGGGAGTCGCATCTTTGAGTTGATTCCTGCTCCTGCTGCTCCTCCTCCGCCTGACATCGGGGTTTAAATGTCGCCTCGGCTCTGGGCTTCGAACCCGCCCGAGCGTCGGGAGGATGACATCTGATCGCCCCTCCTCCCCCGGGACTGGAATAAAGCCGCGCTCCGTGTGAGACCTCCTGCAGGAGGCTCACTTTCCGCTGGTTAACAATAGCCGGAGCCTCCGGGGGCCGTGACATTTGGTCGATTGGCTCCGTCGCCTCCCGGCTCCTGTTTCTCTGAAGGGCCCTTCAGAGAAGGTTCAGTCAGCTGTGCAAGAGCACCTCTGCGCCTCCTCCTCCTCCTCCTCTCATGGGAACTCTGGCGTCTCCTCTCTGACTCTCCCTGGCCGGGATGATCCCTGGAAGTAGCCGGTAGAATAATCGGCCTCGGGGATTTGTGTCAGATTAGCGCCGGGTCACACGCTCCTCTCAGCGGCTTTGGCTCCTCCGCCTTTTGCCTGCGGCCGCCGGGAGCCTCCTGCTGGGGGAGGCGGGGAGGGGGGCACGTCGCCGTTCATGGGGCCGAGGGGGGGGAGAGGAGTCGCACCTCCGAGCGATGATTGGCACCGAGGTGTCGGGAGCGCGTGAAGTTCCTCGCTCCTGGTTTTCACGCGCGCCGCCTGGAATGCTGTGAGCCACGCGCGCGCACACGCACACGGAAACTCAGCGGAGCCCGAGCCGTTTCCACTGACACCGGGCGGCCTCCGGAGGATGTCCCAGCCAGGATGCTGCGCCTCCCCGTGAAGAAGATCCGGAAGCAGTTCAGGCTGCTGCTGCTGCTGGTTCTGCTCAGCTCGGCCGCGTGGTTCACCTACCTGCACATCCACCAGGGCAAGAGCCTGCGGCTGCACTTCAGCTACGGCAAAGGTAAGAGGGCCCTTCAGGGGTCACAGAGGTCACAGGGGTCACACTCACCTGAACCAAGGTGAGGGAGGCGCCTGGGCAGAGCTCCTCCACGTGAGGAGTCAAAGGATAAAAGTTGATGATGGAAACACAGCAAGGCTGCACATGCACTACACGTGCACTGTCTCCTGCAGCTGTCCCTGTAAAGTGATAGCAGTGATTATGGTGTCCTTGAAGAGTGCACACACACACACACACACACACCGTGCACCAGCAGGTGGGACGCACTCATCGTGCACTCAGTGTGTGAGCGTTTAGGTGCAGGTCGCAGCACCGTCTGCTCCCCTCAGCTCCTCCCTGTGAACACCTCCTCTCTGCTCTCCTCAGCTCGTAGTTGCTCCTCAGTGACTCGCTGGCTGTGGTCGTCTGGCGAGGAAGGAAGGAAGGAAGTGGTTCTGCTGTGATGCGTCTAATTGACAGGTCAGCTCACTGAACCTCTGAATGACACGCCCCCTCGCTCCCCGGGCGCTGCTGAGGGGCAGGGTCATGAATGGCTAACGACCAGCTGCCTTATGGGAAATATAAACATCATGATCTGTGGCTAACTTCCTGCTGCTCACCTCACTTTGTTCCTGTGGTGCAGAGGCGGCAGAGGGGCCGTCCTCATGGCATGGAACATGGATCGCTGTGTTGCTTCCAGTCTGGGTCATCAGCTCTGAGCCATTGCTCTGAAACGAGCCTCGACATTCTACTGCTGAATAATTAAAGATGGAGCCGTGTGAGGGAGGAGTCAGTTCACCTGCTTCTGGTTCCAGTCGAGGGTGCAGTGGACTGTGTGTGTGTGTGTGTGTGTGTGATGGTAAAACATGAGAGTGAAGCTCAGAGTTCCTTCCTGTGAGCCTCAGGTCAGAGGTGGAGTCACCGGCCAGCCCGGCCTCGCTGAATCAGAATTTCAATGAGGAAGTGTTGGCAGGCGCTGCCGCGGTGCATATTTGATGAGCGCCACATTTATGTGGCCACCCAGTCGTACAACAGCCCCCCTGTTCCCAGCATCAACAGGTCCACTGAGGAGGAGGAGGAGGCATACAGCCGCCTATTGATGAGCTGTGATTACACATGTGTGAGCACAAACACACATGCATGCACTCAGCCACCCCCCCCCCCCCCCCCCCCCCCCCCCCCCCCCCCCCCCCCCCACACACACACACACACACCTCCGCTGCACGGCTCTGACACACACACGTGCACAGCTCCACAGATGATGGTCCGGTTTATTTTACAGAAGGATGGGTAAAAAGACAACCTGTGGACACACATACACACACACTCTGTTGTTGTGTCTCAGCAGCAGTGCCCTCGGGTTGCCTGCTGTCATGGTAACCGTGGCCTGATGTCACTTCCCCTAATTTTAGCTCCTGTGGTTCTCACGGTCGGGCGGCTTCACCTTGGCCAGAACCACTGGACGCAGAATGGTAACACCCCCCCCCCCCCCCCCCCAATGGTAACCCCCCCCCCCCCCCCCACACACTCCTGTGTGTGTGTGTCATCTCCGCTGCCTTTTCACTTGTTGTGACTGGTTACTGCAGAACGGCGAGCGGCTGAGTAGCGAGTGGCCCTGCAGACATCGCTGTGTCTCTGACAGCGCTGCATTTAGCTGCGGCTGTAGGAGTGTGCACGTGTTCCCCCGCTCAGTGGGCGGAGCTGAGCCACAGTGTGAGGCTGCTGGGTGGGGTCCAGTTTAAAAATGGCTCCCAGTCAGAAAGGGTGGACCTTTAAACCACTGAGGAGGGTTGTGTTGTGTTCTGAAGGACCTAGAGTCGCTCACACACACACACACACACACACACACTCCAGTGTCCATGTTGATGATGATACAGAGAAAAACAACCAGTCTGACTCAAGCTCCACTTTTCATTTTGTGTCTTTGTTCGTGTCCTTCATTGAAGGAACACGTGTTCCTCTGACCTCTGACCTCTGACGGACACGTCCAAATCATTCTGTACCTGACTCTCTCTTCGGCCTCGCACCGTCAGGTCCGGCCCCTCGGAAAGAAATTCCTCCCCCTCGTGTGAAAAGTGACATGTCGATGAGGCGTGGCCTGGTTTCCTGCAGGAAGTGATGACGTCACCTCGTGTGCTCAGCTCTGTTTTATTGTCCTGTCGGGAGCTTTCACCTGTTGCTCACCTCCTCAGGTGCTCAGGGTCCGTTAGCTGCTGCTGTGACCATGGGAAGACATTGTGAGAAACACGCTATGACTCATTGCTGTGCACGTCAGGCTCCTCCCTCTCATCAGCCATTTCCTTCCACTTCTCATGTGTCCTCGTTTGTTTCCTTTCAAACTTCTCTTTTAGTTTCCTGTTAAATTCAAACTGATTGACGATATTACGCGCTGCCGTCGGCCCAGCGTGCCAGCTCCTGGCTAATCCATGTTTCCAGTTTGTGTTATCCGTTTTATTGAGCCGTGCATGAAACATGATGCACCGTCCGAGAGATAAGAGAGCAGGTGCAACAGGCTCAGGCTCACACCTCCACCTGCTCGTCCTGATAATGAATTTAAAATCCTTGAACCCTGTTTTCATTTGAGGCAGGAAGTGAAGAAGCACACACACACACAGTGCTGACCCCAGTTCACGTGCACAGCAGTTTATGGTGCTCCCCCCCCCCCCCCCAGTTTTTTGGGCCCCCCCCCCCCCCCCCCCCACTCACAATCTGATCAGGACTTTACACTCAGCCTGATGAAGTGAGCTGGATTCATTACGTCAGCTGCTGGTTCTACATGCATACGCAGGCTGATGTGAGCGCGCACGTTCGCTGCACTCATCCCGGGTGCTGAACGTCTGGCGGCGTGGAGCGGCGGCTGAGGGCAGCAACGGGACTTTGGACGCGTTCATCACGGCGTTTAAACCGAATGGATTTAACATCTCGCTTGGACTCTCATGTTCCACCCAGCTGGTGCTTTCATCCAGAGCTCCCATCTGCGTGTGTGTTCACACAAACAGTGTTTGCCCCGATTCGCATGGATGAATGCAAATTTTCCCCCCTCCCTCGTGCACGCTGTCACCTCCCTCTCCGCTGGCTCCTCGTGAACCTTCTGCAGGCGACATGTTGTTGTTGTTGTTTCCTCTGACCCTCAGTTCAGCCTCGCTCCTCTGGGCCTTTCTTGGCCTTGTGTCATTACTCCTCGCCATCGAATCCCCCTCTACACACACAAACACACACACTGCTGCTGGAAGATCAAATAAGAAGTGGAGGGAAATTACTTCTGTCCTTTTTCTACCAGAATCTGGGACTTACACCTTTTCCTTCTGTGGACCGGGCTTATGCACACACACACACACACACACACTGTCCTCTCTCCTTTGGTTAGTCCCTCCACCCCCTCATCGTCTCTCCTCCTCACCTCCCCTGCTCTCAGCCGTTCTCCTCTTCTTTCCAATTTCCTCTGCTCAGATGAGACGTTGTCCTTATCGCCGCCTCCTGTCCGGATATTAGGTAATGACCCAGAGTGTTTGTGTGTGTGTGTGTGTGATGCTCAGACACGTCCCTGGACCCCCCTTTATTTATTTTAACCCCTGACGTGCGAGGACAGGAGATGGGGAGAGGCAGACACTAAAGAGAGAGGAAGCGCGCTGTGGTGAGCGTTGCTATGGTAACAGATTGAAATAGCTCCTGTACCTGCAGCTCGGGTCGATGGCACTCTTTGTTAACTCCTCCCACAGGCTGAATGAGCGGTTGCCCGGGGAGACTGGAGCCAGAGGTTATTTGTTCGCTTCCCACCCATCAGTTTCTCTTGAGGCGGGACAGCGAGGTGTTTGCAGAGTGATGACCTCACACCTGCATCAGAGGGGGCGGGCACATGGTGTCATCAGCAGAGGTGGACTCAGACCTCAGACCTCAGACGGAGACATGAGACAGATGAAGAACAGGCCCGTCCACTGATTCATTCACAGCTTTATTGGATCTGATGTCAGTCCGGTTCCGGTCCATATAACGTGTTTATATCAAACTGCTCCCAGAGTCTCACGTCTCTGTGGAAGACGGGGGGGGGGCTGAGATGTCCTCACACTATGTGTCTGTGGGACGTGTCAGACACTTCAGCACCAGGCTGTTAGCGGTAAAATGATGTGGTCCCTCCCTCCTCCCTCTGGGGGCGTGTCTCCCTGGGGGCGTGTCTCAGCTGTCTTTGATGTTTGTAAACACTCTGGCTGTTTTGCGCGTATTCATTTCTTGGTTTATTTATTGCAGCTGATCCGTGTCACACCCAAACGGCTTCCTGAGACTGACCTCAGACCAGAGAGCGTTGGCGCGTCCCTGCCCCCACGATCGGACGCGTCGCTCGCCGTGCTGCAGCGCGAGCATTAATAATTTAGAACGTGCAAACGAGAAAACAACACGTCCTGCAGCGTGTCCCGGGGCCCGGAGCGAGGGCGGCGCGCGGCTGATCCCTGAGCGGCGGCGGGGTGGAGGTGCTTCGTCATCGGCCGGGCCGTCAGGGAATTTATCACCTCACTGAGATGGGGCTGTTATTGTTTCTGTGCTCCTCCTCTTGCTCCTCCTGCTTACAGCACATCACCTCTTCCTGTCTCTCCTCCTCTGCTCCTCCTGTCTTCTCCAGCACCACCTCCACCCTTATTTCCTCCCCTCCCTGTTTCCCTCCCTCTCTCTGTCTCTCAGTCTGAAGGCAGTGAGATCAGGGAGGTACTGACTCTGGGGACCAAGACAATCAGATACTGCGACCTCACCAGGCTCCACTCGGAAACTGCATTTAACCGAGAATGACTGAGAGGAGGAGGAGGAGGAGTGAGAGAGTGTGTGTGTGAGGTGGTAAACACACTGAGGTGGTTTAGGGGTCATTCTTGTCTCAAGTGTGTTTGGCTCCTCTCTCAGCTCCTCTCAGCTCCTCTCTCAGCTCCTCACCTCATTCAGACAGAGCGTTAGCATTAGTTCGCCGTCTCTTTGTTTACAAATGTATGCTAATGAGCGGTGGGGGCGTGAGGAATCGTGCGACCCCTGCGTGCTTACTCTAATTCCCTCCCCAGTGACAGCCGTGCACGTGCAGCGGCTCAGAGTGAGCATCTGAAGGAGCTCCGTGTGTGTGTGTGTGTGTGTGGCAGGTCGCTCCACTTTTCTTTCCGGCCGTCAGTTAATGTTTAAGTGCTCTGGCCCTGAGGCTCTGGTTCTTATGTTTGTCTCCGTTGTTCTGTTGTTATTTGAATGTTCCTAAGTGGCGGCTTCAGTGAGCTATTAATGGAGAGAGAGAGAGGGAGAGGGAGAGGGAGAGGGAGAGAGAGAGAGAGAGAGGGAGAGAGAGAGGGAGAGAGAGAGAGAGAGAGGGAGCTCTTTACCACTGACCCATATTGCAGCACATTAAGCACCTCCACTCTCTCTCTCTGCCCGAGACACCCACAGGCCCACTACACTCACTCTCTCTCTCGCTCTATCCAGCCCCCCCCCCCCCCCCACTCTCTCTCTCTGCCCGAGACACCCACAGGCCCACTACACTCACTCTCTCTCTCGCTCTATCCAGCCCCCCCCCCCCACTCTCCCCCCGTTAATACACTGGCTGTAGTTAGAGCTGCTCACCGCTTCCTCGCCACTTCCTCTCCGCCCGGCTAATGGCTCAGATCAGTGCAGTTTATTTGCTATAATTAGCCATCTCCATTCAGTGAAGGCCCCCCCCCCCCCCCCCCCCCCTCTCCCCCTGTATGCCCCCCCCCCCCCCCCATGCCGTGCCACCCTCAGCGTGTTGGCCGTCGGCCTGAAGGAGCTGTTTAAAAAACTACAGCAGCACATCAGTGTGACAGCTCCTCCATCGCCGTGGCAACCGTGTCTCAAACATCAGGCCCAACTGCAGCTTCACCTCCTCTCCTCCTCCAGTCTCCACCCCACCCCCCCAGACACTCTCTCAGTCACTCCTGTGTTTTTAAAAACACGGGGGGGGGTTTTTAAAACCACGGGGGGGGGGGGGGGGGGTGTTTAGCATTCCCCAACATGCAGCTGCACGCTCCGTGCACGTCACAGACGCAGCAACGCGTCCTCAGGAGGCGTGTCGTATTGTTTCCCCCGAATCTGACGTGAACAGCACGGCGCCACAGAGACGGGGTCAGAGGTCAATCTGCCACTTGACTCATGTCTCAGAAACAGAAAAAAAAGTAAAGAGCTGCAGAAACGCAGGCAGAGGGGGCGTGTCCAGCATCTCTGGCTGATGTCGGACAGAAGCAACGCTCAGTCAAGCTGAAACTCTTCAAAATGAGTCTCAGCTTGTTAATAACAATAAACTCATTCTCCCACAGTAGCTTTAGTTGTCATTAGTCAAGCAGGTCATTTTAATAACTTGACCTTTGACCCTGACAGAAGCTTGCCCACAGTGAGCTGCTGTAGGTCCCTCCTCCCCTCCTCCTCCTCCCTCCTCCTCCTCCTCTGTCTGATTTCTGTGATTAGCATCCTGCTGTATCACCATTCTGTCAATCGGCTGACAAACATAGCAGCTGTTGTCAAACAGAGCACACACACACACACACACACACACACACACGGCGCTCTGACAGCTTCCAGTTCAGAATCTCATTAGTTTCAAAGGTGAACGTTTCCTCTGAGCCGAGGAGCTGGAGAAGAACGCGTGTGATTCTCTGTCGGGGGGCGGGGCTACGAGTCAGCTGGCTCCCATTAACCTGCCAGTCTGCTCCTCGGTCCCAATCCTGTTCAGGAGCTGCAGGAGCCTTGGGTCCAGGTGTGGGGGCTGAGTCCCCCTGGAGTCCTGAGCTCTGTCTCCTGTCTACAGCAATGCATGCTGGGTAGAGTGTTGGGATGGTGACAGGATGCTCACACATGAATCTGCATTAGAGACAAAGGAGTGTCTGAGTGAACAACTTCTGTTTCTCCTCTGAACACACACACACACACACACACACACGCGTCTGTGATTCAGACGGGGGGGCAGGTCCAACTGTGTGTGTGTGTGTGACGGACATGTAAACCACACACAGGAACACAGACACATATAATGAGTGGATTTAAATTCAGACTCTTCTCTGTAATTGTCATCATGGTGCAGCAAAAGTCCCATAATCCATCTGTGGCATGACAGCGTGCTAACAGCTCCACTCCTCTCTCTCTGGGTCAAAGCAGGGACTCGTGGTTCAGAGCGATGGTTGACGTGATGATGAAGAGCTGACAGAGATCATGTTAATGAGGAGGAAGAGGAGGGTGAAGATGATGATGATGGTGTCTTATCAGTGTTTGTTGTTTTTATCTCGGCCCAGATGGAGAGAGACAGACGGAGGGGACGGACGCCAGCCGCAAGAGGGACACTCGCACCTCAGCTAGACACCACAGGAGCGAGGACGCCAGCGACAGCCGGGAGGACGAGGCCACCGTGAGTCCTGGCTCCTTCCTTCCTTCTTTCCTCGTTTCCTTGTTTCCTCTGCAGCCTGGGCTGCGTGTAGTACACTCCCCCCACTGCTCTGACCCCAGGTCTGACCTCAGGTCTGACCCCAGACCTTCAGTGTGAGAGCAGCTCATCAGAGTGAGGGTTAAAGGTTAAAGGTCAACATGGAGGTGAAGCAACAGACTCTTTTCAAGCCCCTGAAGATTTTCCCATCATTCTTTGGCCTTGAGGCACGTCATGTATCCCGGCCCCTCCCCCCCCGCGCCACTCCCACTGACAGGCCGTCTCCTTGAAATCGAACCCGCCCGAGGCCTCGTTATCTGCTCGAGCCGTGCACGCTGCTGACGTGCACGGCTCGTGGACTGATGTTTTCAGAGGCAGGTTAGAGAACCCCCCCCACTGGTTCGGGAGGAGTGGGAACCAGTCTGGCACCAGCAGCGTCCTGTAAACTGCTCCTGCTGGAGGAGGTGCTGCGACTCTCAGAGCCGTGTGTGTGTTACAGAGCAGTAATTATATCCTCTTCTCTTTTGTCTGTAAGGATGATGAGCCAATCACAGGAGAGGCTGATGGAAGAGGCCACACCCACATCCGGAAGTTCCTCAGCCAGCAGCACAAGAAGTTGCCATGGAAACCAGAGGTACCGTGCAGGTCCTTCCCTTCGTCTTTGACAGTGGAACAAACACAATAAAGATGATGATCATCACGACGTGACGCCCTCATTCGATTGTTAATACGACTTTAGAGGAGCAGGGACGCCGCTCTGCTCTGGCTCTGCTCTCTACGTCTAAAGCTGAAGCAGGCTGATGAGCTGACTGTTGGGTTAGGGTCCAGGGTTAGGGTCCAGGCAACTGAGGTCAGCTGACTTCAGTGCGTGGCGAGCAGGTGTTAGAACTCAGACGGGTTCTTCTGAGCCCGGCCTCATTAGCAGCTTCCTGTTGTTCAGTGGAACCAGGACGTGCTCGCACCAGGAGGCGTGTTTCGTTGACCAGCTGTGATCCTTTATTTATGGTTTGGATCTGAAAACAAAAACAGCCTCAAAAAGCCACATGAATGTTACATCATCCACGGGTGAAGCTTCACCCCCCCCCCCCCCCAAGCGCTAACCTGAGGGGTCTGAGGGGCCGCTGAGCTGTCACTGGCAGAGCGCCGCCATATGCCCGCCGTCACAGACGGCGTCGAGCTGCGCGCACAAGCACGCCGACAGGACGCCGGCGCTCTTCAGACGATGCACGGAAACAAATAAGAAACAGAGGTGAGCTGCTGTCAGTCAGTCCCGCCCCTTGTGACCTCATCGTCAGGTGGCTGCAGATACAGAGGACACACAGGACGAAGAGACGCTCAGCACGTCTTTACAGAATCTGAGAAGAATGAACATCAGGTTGGCTCCTCTCTCCCCCTCCCTCACGTCATGGGGGGAGGAGACGGGGGGCGATGCTCCCCTCCTGTCTCTCTCTCCCTCTAAACACAGACAGAGATGTGAATTCTCTCATTTCATTTGGCTGCGTGACGGACAGATTGTGGCAGAAGATGAAAATAAAGCATTCTGCCCCCCCCACCACACACACACACGTTACATGCTTGGCATAACTGTAGCACAGATGGCAGATTAGAGCCGGATCTCCTCCGTGTGGAATGACTCCTCGTTAGCTCCTCATATCATCCTCCTCCTGCTCCTCCTGCCCCTCCCCTTCTTGAGGTTTCAGCCTCAGAGAGGATGAACGTGAACACGCAGCCTCCCTTGTGTCATGTCCCCATCAGCCGTTGTGTCTCGCTGTCCCGCGGGTTCACGCCGTCAGCTGGTGGGCAGGGCGGCCATTTGTCAGATTCAGAGAACGGGAGGCGGCCTCCCAGAGGAGTGAGGAGCTGGGGAGAGAAGAGAGGAGGTCTGGTCTCACTCAGCTCCTTCTCTCCTCCCGTCTCCTCCCCGTGTCTGACAGATGGCGCTGCCTTCCTGCGCCTCCCTCTCCTCCCCTCGAGTCGTGTTGCCGAGGAGCTGGGGGAGTTATTTATAGCCTCCGGACGGCAGCGATGGGAGAGGGGACGAGGTGGACGGAGCCATGATGAGCTGAGGGAGGGGCTGGTCAGGGTCAGGGTCAAGGTCAGGGTTGGGGGATTGGGGCTGCAGGTCCAGCTCTGCCTGTCCCTCGGGATCAGTCGGCCGCTTCCTTGTGATGACACGGTGCCAGCTCTGTGATCCGCCCCCTGACGGCGCCACTTCAGAGCCTCCTTCTTCAAATGTTTGTCTTCATTTCAATTAGGCCTCGCTCTCCTTGGTCACAGACATGCACGCTCTCGTGCAACCAGGAGTCACACCACCATCTTTGCTGTGTGTCCCGTCCCGGGACCCTGTGCCTGAGAGGAAGTGATGTCACGCTCCTCATTCCTCTGTGTGTGTGTGTGTGTCGCAGTTTAAGGGCCAGGCCAACCTGCACGTGTTCGAGGACTGGTGCGGCTCGTCCATCGCTCAGCTCAGGAAGAACCTGCACTTCCCTCTCTACCCTCATGTGAGTTCTTCCGTCTGGTGGCTCCGCCCCGCCCCGCGCCGCCCCTGGTGGTTCTGACCTGTTTCTGTTTGCGGCTGCAGAGCAGAACCACGGTGAAGAAGCTGGCGGTGGCTCCCAAGTGGAAGAACTACGGCCTGAGGATCTTCGGCTTCCTGCACCCGTACAGAGACGGTAACTAGCCGTGTTGGTGTGCACTCCCTGAGCGCCGCCGGGGACACTCGGGCCGCGTTGCTATGGCAACCGATGCAAAGCTGTTCATTAGATGACTGCACGGGTCAAAGGTCATCAAAGGCTCCACAAGTGTCCTTCTTTTTATTTGGCTGTTGTTTGTTCATGAAGCTTCGTGATGTAGTATACCTGTGCACTGCGCAGTACTTCAGTGTCACAGCAGTGGCAGTAAAACCGAGCTCAGCCACGGCGAGTCACGTGACCTCATGACATCGCCTCAGATTGGCTGAGCCAGCTCTGATGTGCCTTCTCCTCCAGGTGACTTCCAGTTCTCGGTGTCCTCAGATGATAACTCAGAGCTCTGGCTGAGTCCTGATGAGAGCCCGCTCAACGCCAGGCTGCTGGTCTACGTCGGGCAGGTGAGAGATCCTGAGTGTGTGTGAGTGTGAGTCGACGTAGACAGGAAACTGGATGAGGGAGATGCGATCGATTGCCGACTCCACGGCAACAGGCAGACGCGTGTGTGTGCGTGTGCGTGTGCGTGCGTGCGTGCGTGCGTGCGTGCGTGTGTGTGTGCGTGTGCGTGCGAGCTGGTAACAGACGGCATCTCTGGGCTTTGTTCCACAGCGATGCTCCACACACTCCCACAGTTGTCTCCTCTCAGACATTTGAGCAGAACTGTGATATTGTTCTGTGACGGGGACGCAGCCGTCCTCCTGGACGTCCTCCTGCTGTCACCGGGTCAAAAATCCAAACCATAATAAATGACAGAACATAAGAGCGCTTATATTCATTTTAAATCCTACTGTTGTTTTTTCTGCTCTGAAATGTCTCAAAGTTGTGCTGCGGCGTCGACGCCTCAGTGACGAGTTAAAGGAGTCACGCGCAGGTTTATGGTCCGGTCTGGAGCCGGAGCTGTTTGGTTCCGTGTGAAGCGTCAGACGTTAAGAAAAAGAAGCTTTTCATGTGGCGCCGTGGGAGCAGCTCCTGGTTCTGTCCAGTGTTCCAGTGAGTCCACTCCCACAGGAGGAGCAGAGGTGGCGCCCGGCCTGAGGCACAGTGGCTGCCATTGTGTCCCTCCTCCAGGGGCCGTTACTGCGTGTTTGACTTGTTTTTCCGCTGGCCGCAGCTCTCTTCACGTGCCAGCCGCTGCGCTCAGAGGGGCCGCTGTGTGAGGATCAGCAGCTATTAGCACGCCACACACGCCTCCGCGTCCTCGGACCAACACAAACAGTCAGGCCCGCCACGGTCCGTCCTTGCATTGTGGCGCCACAGCAGCCGGGGCCGTAATTAGCTGCGTTGGCGAGCTGGTTGGACCTCGGGGGCGGGCCCCTTGGGGCCCTGGATGAGCCAGCGTCTTACAGCCAGCGCTGGCAGGGAGTCGCTCGTCTTCTGTCTGAGTGATGTCCGTCTGGACTCCGCTGCTCAGAGCTGATTGGCTGTTTGACCCAGAACCTGCCCCCCCCCCCCCCCCCTTGACCCCAACCCCCCCCCCCCCCCCCCCCCCCATCTCTAATCTGTGTCTCTTGTCTTGCAGCTGGGGACGGAGTGGACGGCTCCAGGCGAGTTCAGCAAGTTCAGGTCGCAGTCGTCCAAGTCCGTGCAGTAAGTACCTGCGACCCGAGTCACAGGGTGGGGGCGTGGCCTCAGACTGTGGGACCCAGCTGACCCAGTGATGATGATGAAGATCTCCTCGCTCTCTCTCTCCTGGTCGCCCTCATCCCGCCCTCTCCATGTTAGTGGGTGGGGCATGGACCCCGTTAAAAGAGTAACAATGTGTGAATGATTCGAGCTGCTGGTGTGTGTCACAGATGATCAGGGTCTTCACGGGAGCTGGGAGAGGAGAGGAGAGGAGGAGGAGGAGGAGCAGGTTGAGAGCTTCTCTTCCTGTCTGACAACATTGTGTGTTCTCCAACAATAACAAGTCAACAGAAGCATGAGCGTCTCATGATCTGTCTCTGTGTTGCGTGTTTGTCCGTCTCCTGTCTGACTCAGGAAGTTGTGAAGTGTAGGTGAGTCACTGTTTGAAGACAAACCTCTGAACAAAGGAAGTCACACAAAAGTTCTTTGTCTCTGACGTGACTTTCAGAATAAAGCGCGGCTCCTCTCATGTCAGAGTGTGAGGAGCGAGAGGAGGAACCCAGATAACCCCGTCAACACCCTGACACTGAGTGACAGCTCATCTGACAGCCGGAGGAGGATCAGAGGAGGCTGGGGGGGTGAGATGAGCTGGTGGTTATCCAGGATGTAGACACGTCCCGAGTGATTGGGAGGAGACCCTGAGCAGCAGCGCTTCATCACAGAGGAATGAAAGACGTCCGGAAACGTGTTGGAGGAGTCCATGTTGGTACAGACCATGGCCAGACTCCATCATTATATCACAGGGAGGGGTGGGATGGGGGGAGGGCACCGCACAGACAGCGATGAGCGAATTGTGACTTTGACCTCGCTCAGACACGGCGTCCAGGAGCCAGAGGCACGAAGAGGCTGTGAACACGTTCCCTGAGCTGAGAGAGAGAGGAGGTGTGGATCTGCTGCACGAGGAGGAAGGAGAGGAGACAGAGAGAGGAGGAGAGGGATTTATTGAGGCTGCGGGGGGGGGTAGCCCCAAACTCTGCTGTCAACCACAGTCATTTAGACAAGAGTGTTTTATTCAGAGTGAACCTGTGGAGGAGGAGCTGAGCTGATGGAGCAGGGGTGTGGCAAGAGATTCTGGGGGCCACAGTTCAGTTGATGTTGGGGGCCCAACATCAATCCAAACCAATGCCCCCCCCACAACTGAGTACAGAGAGAATACCTGTTTAAAGTGTGTGTGTGTGTGTGTGTCAGCCCAAAGCAGCAAAAGAGTCCATTTAGTCAGGACCCCCCCACCCCCCCACCCCCATATGAAATCACATCTGTGTGATTCTGCTGCTCCTTCATCGTCTCCGTCTCTTTCAGCCTGAGCCTGTCATCCATCACACACACACACACACTGTGTCGCAGAGTGTAGCTGGAGACTCATCCCATATTCACTTTCATCTCCCTCCATCGTCTGTCGTTCGTCTGCATTTGGACCGATCGCAATTTATTTCCCACTTTTACTTTTCCCCAAACAAGATCCGTCTTCTTGACAGCGACAGAAACAAAAACAAGACACAAAGAAGCAAAGTTTTAAAAAAGGACGTCCCACAGGACCCAAACGTCTCGTCAGAGGACAGGGACACGACAAGACGATGCTAAAGACGACTGCACGTCTCAGAGACAGTTCAGAGGACGAAGAGGAAACGACTCGTCTCACTGTTGTGATGCTCCTGCTCACTACTTGTGTGTGTGTGTGTGTGTGTGTGTGTGTGTGTGTGCGTGTGCCAGGTGATCTATGTTTGTCAACAGAGATCAGCTGTCTAATGTTTACACGCGTGTGATTGTTGCTCATGTGACGCTGGTGGCTGGTTTAGGTTCTCGGCGAGGCAGAGTTGATGAAAGCTGATTGGCTGAGAGGTCCCTCAGTCAGGAGACCCCTCCCCTGTGATCAGCTGACTCCCTCTCACCTGCTCTGTCTCCACAGCCTCATCTCCTCCCGACGCTACTACTTCGAGATTCTGCACAAGCAGGACGACAAGGGCTCCGACCACGTGGAGGTGGGGGTAAGTTCTTATCTCCTGCACCTCCTCCTCCTCTTCCTCCGCTGAGTGAGGATTAACTGTGGAAATGAAGTTTGAAGCCAGAGCCCACGGCCGGCTGTGTGTGTGTGTGATGGATGGCGACAGCTCTGCCTGCTGCCATTTTGCCCCCCCCCCAGTGATGTCACTCACTCGCCCTTTTCTCTCCCCATAGTGGCGTCCGTTCCTCCCGGGGCTGAAGTACGAGGTCATCGACTCAGCCTTCATCTCCCTGTACACAGGTCAGAGGTCATCGGCTGCTCAACACGCAGTAAAAATACCGTGTCACTCTCACATTGTATCATGGGACATCGTCTCCATGAGGACAGACATGCAGCACAGCAGCTGGACAACCTGCTGATGTAGAGCAGGTCTGAGATGGACAGAGGACAGACATCATCTTTCCCTGTCTGTCCTCGATGGTCTAATCTGTCCTCAGCTTTGGTTTGTTTGACTGTCCCTCACTGAGATAATCCAGGTAAAAATGAACTGTCCTCTGTCTCCGTGTCCCTCAGATGAGTCCACTCTGAAGATGAACAGCGTGGACCACATCCCCCAGACCCTGGCCAGTCACGTCCGTCTCCCAGAGGAGTCTCAGGCCCGGGTCCCGCAGCACGGGGCCGACATGCTGAGGCCGGATCCCCGGGACACCTTCTACAGCAGTAAGTCCCCTGACCCTCCGTCTGTCCCCAGTCCCTGCAGACAGTCTTTCAGATGTGTGTCTCTGTCCGTCCCCTCAGCTCCAATGATCCACCCGTCCCGCTTGGACAACGTCCTGCCCGCCTGCCTCTACTCCCCCACCTACGTGGTCAAAGACTTCCCCATCGCCAGATACCAGGGCCTGCAGTTTGTGAGTCAGCGTCTCAGCCATGACAGTGGAGGGTGCAGCGAGAGAGGGGGGGGGGGCTCTGGCTGTAAAGATGAGCACTGCCCTCTGCAGGACAACACCTGTCACTGCAGGGGCCGTGACGTCAGAGTCTGTCTGTTTAGGTGCATGTGATTGGACGTGAGTGACGCTGTGTCTCCTCAGGTGTATCTGTCCTTCGTCTACCCCAACGACTTCACACGTCTCACACACATGGAGCGAGAGAACAAGTGTTTCTACAGAGAGTCGCCCATCTACCTGGAGAAGTGAGGACATCGTCCATCAGAGTCCCCACAGCTCAGAGAGATGCTGCTCACACTGTGTGTGTGTGTGTGTGTGTGTGTGTGTGTGTGTGTGTGTGTGTGCCAGGTTTGGTTTCTACAAATACATGAAGATGGATGAGGACGATGAGGACAGACCGTTCTTCTTCCCCAACCCAGATGGTAACGAACACTGGAAGACTCATTTATCGTTTATTTATTTAATTCTTGTACAAACACTCACGTGTGTGTGTGTGTGTGTGTGTGCGCGCCTCCAGACTTCCTGGAGGAAGAGGAGGTGGTGGAAGCCGAGGACGAGGCAGAGATCGTCGGGACGCAGCCGCCCAAGAAGCCCTCTCATCCCAGCCAGACCAGCCACACCCCTGACCCCTCCCATCAGCACTGGAGGGCGGGGCCCACACCAGGGAGCAGGCTGGTTGAGGCGGAGGAGGAGGAGGAGGAGGAGGTGCTCCCCGATGAGGAGGAGGATAGAGCTGTCCACAGAGAGAGGAGACACTTTCCTCACAGGGATGGACAGATAGGGCAGGGCCTAGATGGAGACTGGGGGCGGGACCACACCAGAGAAACCACTGGGCTGGCCTCCAGGAGGAGACTGGACCAGACCCCGCCCAGGGCGCTGGAGCCTGATGAGGACCGGGTGGTCCAGGGTCGGTCCCTGTCCTGGGTTCGACCGGGTCCTATGGAGCAGGGTCCAGGCAGGAGAGGAGGCACGGAGGGCGGAGTGGCCGGGGTGGAGACTCCGCCTAAACTCAGCAAGTCTTCGCTCCTTTTCTCCCAGAGGTCCTCCCTCTCTGCGCTCGCCAGCCGGGCCAAGCAGATCATCAGTAACTCCGCCCACAGCAGCAAGAAGGAGGAGAGCAGGATCTACATCACCAGGCCCCGGCCGGCCAGGGAGCGGGAGCAGCGGCGCGAGAGGAAGGAGGAGAGGTCCTCCCACCACCCCAGGGAGGTGTTCCCTGGAGTCTTCCTCTACCAAACTGGGAAGACCACCCGGCTGGTCAACCTGGGCGCCAAAGGCCAGAGGGGGAAGAACCCGGTCAGCGGCCCACAGCTCTGGCCCAACCCCCCGACCAAGGAGGGCAAGACTCCTCCTCACAACGGGAGCGTCCAGAATGAAAGTGTCCACAAGTCTGTCCGGAGGACAGCGGGGGTCAGTCCACCAGGGAGAGTCAGGAGGAAAGAGGAGCACCAGGAGCTGGAGACGACGCCGCGGGACCCTCACCGGGCTCCTCCTCCTGGGATCCTGCAGAGCTCCAACTCCTCTGAAAACACAGGTGAGCTGAGGGTCACCTCCTACCTCAGGACCTCTGAGATCACAGAGTCGCAGCGGCAGCCGGGCCCGGACCCCAACCCGGCAGACCTGGACCAGGACGTCGACCGCTCGAACCCCGACCCCGACCCCGAGCCGGAGGAGGGCGAGCTGTCGGACTACAGCTACGAGGAGGTGGAGGCGCGGCCGGGCTGGGCGGAGGAGAGCATCAACTGGCAGAGGACCTTCTCCGTCAACCCCATGGACTTCGAGCTGCTGCGCTCCGACTGGAACGACCTGCGCTGCAACGTGTCCGGGAACCTGCAGCTGGCGGAGAGCGAGGTGGTGGATGTGCTGGCGCAGTACATGGAGAAGCTGAACGAGCGCAACGGAGGGTGAGGAGGAGGAGGAGGAGGTGGCGTGACGGGTGCTTTCTTCTTCTCCCTTATTAAACTCTGCTTCCTGCCTCAGGATCTACACGCTGCTGCGGATCATCAACGTGGAGAAGCGGCGCGACTCGGCGAGAGGGAACCGGTACCTGGTGGAGCTGGAGCTGATGGAGCGGGGCCGCAGCGTGGTGCGCCTGTCCGAGTACATCTATCTGCTGCTGCACCGCGGCCGGCAGGCCGAGGAGAGCACCGACTCCGCCCCAGCCTCGGCGCCGGCCTCGGGCCCCTCCCCCGCCACGCCCGGCCTCACCACGCCGCCGCCGCCTCTTCCCTCCGCCAAGCCCCCCGCCCGGCCTGGGCCCACGCCCTGGAGCACCGCCTTCGCTAAGCCCCTGCTGTGCCAGCCCGTCACGCTGCAGTGGCGGAGGGACGTCATGGTGCACTTCGTGGTTCCAGGTCAGTCGGCAGAACCTGGCGCCTGTGACGGAAACTGTGACATCACACTAATGGCTGCCTCTCCCCCAGTGAAGAACCAGGCGCGCTGGGTGCAGCAGTTCATCTCCGACATGGAGACCCTGCACCGCGAGACCAGGGACGACAACTTCAGCATCATCGTTGTGGACTTTGAGAGCGAGGACATGGACGTGGAGCAGGTGCTGAGGGACAGCGCGGTGCCCAGGTGCGTGGCCTCGGCGGCGCCAACACATGACATGACGGCGGCCTCCGGGTGACGTGTCTTTGTTTTGCCAGGTACGAGTATCTGCGCAGGGAGGGCAACTTCGAGCGCTCGGCAGGTCTGCAGATTGGAGTGGACACCATCGAGGTGAGAGGACCCTGAAGGTCGGCAGCTGACCTTGCGACCTTGACAGAGAGGACGCTCATGCATAATGAGCGCTGACGGCGAGCTGCTCAGACAGTTTGATGCGTTTCCTCTGGCTTGTGTTGGCCACACACACACACACACAGTCTGTCAGCTGAGTGTCAGGCTGTCACTCACGTCCTAGCGACCTGTCTGCTCTCTGTAATCCTGTGTGTGTGTGTGTGTGTGTGCAGGACAACCACAGCATCGTCTTCCTGTGCGACCTGCACATCCACTTCCCGCCCAACATCCTGGAGAGCATCAGGAAGCACTGCGTGGAGGGTCGGCTCGCCTTTGCTCCCATCGTCATGAGGCTGGGCTGCGGCAGCTCCCCGCAGGAGCCCGACGGTGAGCCCCGCCCCCTGACCTAACCCAGGGTTTGAGTCACCGTGCCGCGGCGTGTAACCGTTCCACACTGGCCTCTGTCCGCAGGCTACTGGGAGGTCAACGGCTTCGGCCTGTTTGGAATCTACAAGTCCGACTTTGATAAGATCGGAGGGATGAACACGGAGGAGTTCAAGGACCGCTGGGGCGGGGAGGACTGGGAGCTGCTGGACAGGTAAACTGGCAACAGGCCGCCATGTTGAAAAATGTATATTTTTATGTTTTAAACTCTGAGACGTGAATTCTGTCCATTTAACTGAGCCAGAATAAAGCGGTTGCCATGGTGATGCTCTGCTCAAAGGAACAGCAGATATTCAAACAACAGCTGCAATAAAAAGTTTGAAATAACTTCAGTGTTGAAGCCTTTGTGACAGTGGACATGATGAGGTCACGTTGATGTCATGAATATGCCCCTCCCCCAGGGTTCTGCAGAGCGGGCTGGAGGTGGAGCGGCTTCGCCTGAGGAACTTCTTCCACTACTACCACTCTAAGCGAGGCATGTGGAACACCCAGAACAAGAAGACGCCCAAGGGGTAGCGCCCCCTGCAGGCCGGACAGTCCCTGGCAGCCGTCACTGCAGGGGGGGGGGGGGGCTCACTGCCTGAACCTGGGCTCCTCCCTCCTCTGTCCGAGGAGACATTGAGGAGCTCTGGACCGAGTCTGCCTCAGTGACTGAACACAGAGAGACGACCTCCTCTTCCTCTCTGACCTTTGGTGCAATGTTTTCACACAGACTGGACAGCAGCTCTTTGCGTGTGTGCGTGTGTGTGTGTGCGTGTGCTCATGAAGCACCGTTTTTCTAACAAGGAGACGTGAAGACCTTTTCTAACAGCAGGTGCACGCGTGTTGACAGGTAGATCAGGGAGGGGGCGTGGCTGTGACTGTAAAACCGAGGTGCTGACGTTTCCCTGGTGTTTTCTAGTCTTTCATCTCTCCGTCTGTCCCTCCCCCTTCTTCTCTTCTCCTCCTCCTCAGTTTGTGTTTCATCTGCTGGCGTTTTTGGTTTTGCTGCTGGTGACGAGCTGCTGGTTAACACTGATTTGTGCGACTGCTGTAATGTGCGCGGTGCTGTTGGTGGACCAGTCGAAGCTCGGCGTCCTCCACTCCCTCCGGACCTCTCACCTCGATGTCCACTGGAACAGGAGGGGAGTGGGAGGAGCCTCTGTGGCGTTCCCAGCCCTCGCTCTTGGGTCTGAAGCAGCTGTGGGAGGAGTTTCCTTCAGACATTCCCTCCAACGCTCCTCATTAAGCTTGCGGGGGAACGGCTCGCGGCCGTTCCTCTGGCGTGTGCCTTTATCAGGGTTTGGCCGCCGGCCTTTTCTTTCCTCCGACACAAGAGGGCGGGGACAGACGGGATCTGATGTTATTTATGTCACTGTACATTTACGACGCTCTGTCAGAGGGAGGCGTGTCCGTCTTTATGTTATGATATTAACTTTAGCCCGAGGGGGAGTCCTCGCTGGGAGACGTTTACACGGTACTGACACGGACAGGTCGTGGGATTATTTAAATGGTAAATATAAGACTACATTTAGGAGAAACATCACAATGAAAATAGGAATACACATTCCAAGGTAATTTCTGTGAAATTGTTTTGTAGAGAAAGAGGTTTCAAGAATGTATTGTACCTTTATTTTGGTTTGTGGGGTTTTTGCAAATAAAGTTTTATGCTGACATCCACATCTGTTTTCACATTGGGTTTGGTTTTAAACGTCAGTTGATGTCACGTGCTGCAGTTCTCGACCTGACCGCACGGTGGTGCTGCGCCCTCACACACAGGTGAGGCGATGGAGACCAGTCGACCTGGTGTGACGTCACCCGCAGGGCTGAGAAATGCAGCAGTTCCCACACGAGCGACCACAAACGGGAAGAGCCTGGTGACCGTCTGCCTGGACCGGAAGTGGCGTCCACCAGTGACATCATCACCTCCCCTCAGAGAGAAAAGCAAACATTGTGAAAGCTGCAGAGTGCACGTGGTCCCAGACACCATCTAGTCTGAAGCAGAGTGGCTTCTCACACACACACACACACACACACACACCGTGAGGTAAGCCCTGTCCATGAGGTCTGCATGAGGCAAGAGCAGACCTCCTGCACGTGTGTGAACTCTGACTGACTCACATGCTCTCACTGTTCCCACTTTAAGTTCACGCGTGTTCCTGTAGCACGCGGAGCTGTCGCTGTCTCAGGGGCATGCTGGGTAAACTCTGTTACATCATGGAGCCTGAGTCTGGGCCCCGACCTCCTCACCGTCCAGCAGGATCTGACCAGGATCCAGACCGCGTCCCTCTGAGGGACAGGTCACCTGACTGGTTCTGGGGGCGTGGCCCGGAGACACTGCTTTATCTTGTTCTTCAGGTCCTGTTTGTCCAACATGGCGTCCTCCTGGAAGCTAACGGTCAATAAACAACAACCAGCTGATGACTGATGATGTCATTTGTGCCAATAGAAACCTGCCCCCCTCTCTCTCACGCGCACACGCACACATAACTTTGAAGAAGTTCTGGCCGGGCTCTGATTGGCTGGAGCTCTCTGCCGCCTCCTGATTGCTGCTCCGCGCTGTCAGTCAGCCGCGGCCCCTCCCCTCACGCACGAGCCGGACCCGGGGCCGCTGGAGTCTGTGGGACCAGTTGCGTGGAGCGGGTCGGTGGGACTGGTTCGGTGGAGGGACTCGAGTGTGACCGTGTTTACAGGCGGGGACCCGGAGGACACACCGTGAGGACCCGGGTGGACTCGCTGCCCCGCTCTGAGCCGCGTCCAGCGGCATGTCTGCCCGGGGCTCCGCGTAGCCAGTCGGTCCAGCTCCGCGGGGAGTTTCGGCTCCTGTTCCCGACTCCTGCCCCCTGACTCCCCCGGGCTCGGCGCCTCCTCTGCGGCTCCGGGCGCGGACACCTCGCCGCTATGGCCGGTCTGAGCAACGTCCACATGAAGACCCTGGAGGACCTGACCCTGGACTCGGGCTACGGCGCCGGGGACTCCTGCAAATCCCTCAGCCTGTCCTCCTCCAAGTCCAACTCTCAGGCGTTCGTCTCGGCCCCGCACCGGGGCACCTGGTGGTACTACTCCGGCTCCATGAACAGCCGGAACAACAGCTGGGACACGGTCAACACGGTCCTGCCCGAGGACCCGGAGGACATCTTCTCCAAGTGTCCCCGCTTACCTGAGCTGGAGGAGTTCCCCTGGACCGAGGAGGAGGTGGCCAGGACGCTCCGGAAAGTGGCCGCCAGCGGAGGCGCCAAGGGCGGCCCCGCGGCCGCGTTCTCCCCGGAGGCCGTGCGGAGGCTGTCCGGCCTCCTGCGGAGGGCTCTGCTCCGCGTCTCCCGGGAGGCGCAGAGGCTCAGCGTCATGCACTGCCGCTGCACGCGCTTCGAGGTGCAGAGCGCCATGCGGCTGGTGCTCAGCTGGGCCCTGGCCGACCACTGCGTGTCCGCCGCGGTCAGGGCCATCTCCATGTCCAGCATGAGCGCCGGGGAGCTGCTGAGGAAGGGCAAGTCCGCCCGCTGCGGCCTCTCCTTCTCCGTGGGGCGCTTCTTCCGCTGGATGGTGGACACCCGAATCTCCGTGCGCATCCACGAGTACGCGGCCATCTGTCTGACCGCGTGCATGGAGGCTCTGGTGGAGGAGGCAGGAGCTCGGGTGCTGTCGGCCGAGAGGGGTCACCCGGGGCCGGACGCGGGGCCCGGGGCCCCCCCGGTGAGCGCAGAGGCCCTGGAGGTGATCGTGAACAACGACGCGGAACTGTGGGGGGTCCTGCAGCCCTATGAGCACCTGATCTGCGGCAAGAACGCCAGCGGTGAGTATCCTTTACTTTCTCCAAACTTTATTCTGCCGAGGACCAGAAGTCTCTCTCCCCCCCGCCCTCACCTGTGGGACACAACTGTGATGAGTCACTGTGGAGCTCAGAGCTCCGGGGACAGTGTCCAGTGTCTCTGACCTCTCATCAGATTCATGAAGCTCCTCTGCTCCTCCTCCTGTGAGGAGCTGACACAGCTCTGGGTAGCTCCTCTCTCCTGCTGTGCTGGAGCTGATTCAGGAGTGTGTTGGTGTGTGTCGAGCAGCTCCGGGGGCCGGGCCCCTGACGGAGCACAATGGGCTTTTGTTGTGTGATGGTGCAGCCGAGAGTGGAAACAAATGGTGGAGGAGCAGAGGACATGAGGGGACACACGGGGTTCAAAGTCATTCTGCTCATACGTGCACGTGCAGTGCACGGAGCCTCTGTGTTCAGTGTCTGTCCTCTGGTGGAACAACAGCTGCCCACTATTCTGACCACCTGACCCCCCCCCCCCCCCCCCCCCCCCCCCCCACCCCCCCCCCCCCCCCCCACAGCCCCACGCTCTGTCCTGGGTGGGGGGGGGGCACAGTCTGATAAATACACCCCCCCTCCTCTTCCTCCTCTTCTCCAGGCCTCTCTTTCTCAGGGGCTGGCCCACATCTGGAACTCTTTAGACCAGAAATGACTTCCACGGCTCCAATAACATTTCTGAAAACTCCCTCCCCTCCCCCTCCCCCTCCTTCCTCTCTCTCCTCCTCTGCTGCTGCATTTACATCCACTCCATCGTTATCTGTTTATTTCTTCTGCCCTGCTGGGACTGCATTAGCGCCAGGATCTTATTCATTACTCGTGCACGCAGTGGTACGAGCACGTTCTCACACACACACACAGGCTGCGTTGAAACGGCTGCAGAGCACCATGGTACCTCTGTACAGAGGAGTCCATTTGTCGGGAGGCAGCTGCTCTGACGCCGCTGTGGGCGGAGCCGCTGGGCTAATGGACAGTGTGGATATGGACTCTAGGACTGTGGCTGCAGAGACCCTGAATGGGAACCAGTTTGGAGCCGAGGCCCGGGCCCGTGGAGGCGATGGCGTTGTGTGCCCTGAGCGCGGCCGTGTCATTTGCTGCGCAGTGTTTCCCTAAATATGGATTTAGCCGAAAGGAGGCGTGGGAACGGCGGGCGGAGGGCGCGGCGGCGCGGCCCGCCACTGTGGTCGCACAGATGGGAAAAGCAGCACTCTGAAAAGACACGCCCTGCTCCACAGAGCTGGAGCGCCACCAAAGGCACGTTTGGAAAACACATCAGGACGTTCAGAGCAGCACCGCTGGTCACCAGGGTTAATCCACCACTAACCACTGCAGCTCACACACACACACGCTGGTGATCCAGCTCAGTGTTGGGCTTCTCGTGCGCTCTCGTGCGCTCTCGTGCGCTCCCAGCTGTGAAAACAGCGGCCCAGTACAGAGCTGCTGTTTAACTGGGCTCCTCCTCCTGCTCCCTTTGTTTGCACCTCCTGCCAGACTCGTCTTTTCACATTTGGGCAGCGTGACTCAGGCGGTGAAGTGCTGATGGAGCGGCCCAGGGCCCAGGTCCTCCAGGGACACAGCGGATGCAAATAGAGACTCAGGAAAAAGAGCAGCCAGCGTCACATGCGTCGCCACAGAGGCCGTGCACGTCAGGTTTGCTGGACGGGACGGTGTGCAGATAGGGGGAGGAGCCTGTTTCTGACGTTGGGTGGATTATGACTGTTCCTCGGCTGTGACGTCTGTCATCCGTCTCTTAATCAGTTGCCATGGCAACACCGGCCTGACGTGACAGATGAACGGGCGCTATGACCTCACAGCAGTCTGAGTCACTGTGACACAAGGACAGAGGACAGAGACGCTGCTCAGACACTGGGTCCATCCAGCAGCTCACAGGAGGGAGGGGTGTCCGTCTCCACTGAGGACGGGACAGAGCGTCTCTGTGTGTGTCAGTGTGTCAGTGGGGAGGAGGGAAAAGCAAACACTGTCCCACCCTCTGTCCTCTGTCCTCCTCCACATGCAGACATCCAGCGAACATATTCACCTCCATGACAAACTGGACACACACACACACACACGCTGCCTGGGCAGTGAGTGTGCAGAGGGTGGAGCAGACGCTCTGCATTTCCTCCTCTCGCTCCTTGAAATGAAAACAGGTTGAGCAACAGTTCACAGTTTCCCCGAGTCCCCGCTCGCCAACTTTCCACGGGGGTGGAAAAGTAGCAGCAGCTCCTGGGACCAGTGTGCTTGTGAGGTTCAGGGTCAGTCGGTGCCACCACAGCTAACACTGTGACCTCTGACCTTTGTTTCAGTTTGTGTCTGAACTTCAGCAGATACTATGAATACTCATGAGTACTCATAGTATCTGGAGGGGCGTGTGTGTGCAGAGGAAGTGGGTCAGACGGCCGTTAAACGAGGCGCATCCCTCCCCCTCCCCCCTCCCCCACCTCAAAGAGCAGAATGTTTTCATCATCAAACTGGACCCAGTGGGATTACTGGACTGGTTTGGCCTGTGTCCCGTCCTGTGTGTAACTTCAGGCACAGACACGTGTCATGGCGCCTCAGAGGATAAACCTGACGTGTGATGTTGAGCCTGATGGAGGTCAGGAGGTCACTGACCCTTGCTGATGTGTTTCTATCTGTGCTGGAGATGTTTTCTCCTCTGAGGACAGGCCGTGAGGAGGAGCAGGAGCAGGAGGAGGAGGAGGGAGTCTGCAGCACCACCCAGCAGCTGAGCAGCTCACTCATGGATTGTGACACAGAGATTTGATTCCAGCAGCAGACGGTCAGATTCCTGCAGGGGGTGGGGCAGAGAGAGGGGGGCGGGGCTCTGATAACATTGTGAACAGACAAAGATAGGAGCAGAACACACACACACACTGATAACGACTCACTGTGATACAGGTGTGTGTGTGTAGTTGACTGAAATATCCCATGAGCCTCTTCTGTCTGTCTAGTCGTCCTGTGGTCGTGGGGTTTCCCAGGTGGGCGGAGCCAAGCATGTTTATCTTGGCGAGTGGCAGGAAGCAGAAGAGCTGAGGAGGTGGAGAATCAAAAAAGGAGAAGGACTGTGGGGGGGCACTGCCCCTCATTCAGCTCACTGTTTGGACAGGGGTGTGTGTGTGTGTAAGAATAGTCCTCTCCTCCGATCTGTTCCACACAAACATTCCTATGACCCCCCCCCCCCCAGCTGGGCAGGGTGTGTGTGTGTGTGTGGTCAGGATGTGGCTGCTTCTCTCACTCGTCATGATTTACTAACAGTAACCACAGTGGTCAGCCCCCCTCCCCCCTCTCCCCGTGTTGTGATGTCATTTCCTGCTGAGCACAGTTTTATTAATTTCAGTTAAAACGGGTGTGGAGGGAAAAATACTGTGTGTGTGTGTGTGTGTGTGTGTGTGTGTGTGTGAGGTCATTGTGGCTTTGGGAAGAATCGTGGGAACATCAGTTGAAGCGTATTGACAAGGTCTTCTCTGACACACACACACACACACACACCACGCACACGCTGCTGCTCTGGTTTGGTTCTTGGACGAGAGGATGATGAGGGAGGAAGAGTCTGTCTCTTGAGGTGATATCGCTCCGTTCTTTTTCCATCTGTGGGTGGTCCACAGGGAACACACACACACACACTCCCTGCAGCACCTGCACAGGCAACAGCTGGGAACACACTCAGAAACACACACACACTTTATTTGTGATGGTGCCATTCTTGGCCAGAGGAATGTTTGGCCCCATACACACACACACACACACACACACACACACACAGAGGCAGCTAACGCTCCTCACACAGGAACGTGAGTTTAGTTTCCGAGTGCCTCAAAACACACGGAGATGATACAAGTACACTCAGTACTGCGTTGACCTTTGCTGTGTTCGTACTTTATCTTTAGTTATTTTTTCTTGAATGGAGAAATCGAGTCGTGTGTGTGTGTGTCGTTAGTTGAAGATTGATTTGACTTTCAAAACAGAAACAAGAAAAATTGAAATAACGTGAAAGGATAATTGTCTCGTTCTGATTCTCTTATTTTGTGGTTGGGGACGCGCTGTGGGGGACACCCTGTGGGGGACACCCTGTGGGGGACGCCCTGTGGGGGGCGCGCTGTGTGTGTGTGTGTGGACACAATGAGGCTTTGTGTGTCAGAGTGCTGACCACCACACAGATGTGACTGATGCATTGTGGGTGTGAAGAGCTGCAGGGTCAGAGGTGACACAACTGCATCAGAGGATGGACCCCGCCCACGGAGGTGTGTGTGTGAGAGAGGTGGTTTACGAGGGGGACGTGTGGCCACGCCCTGCAGGTTCCTCACACGCCCAGGTCAAAGTTCACAGACACATGCTGCGAGATTTGTGGATCTGATGATGCCTCGCTGCTCCGTGCACTGTGTGTGTGTGGTCTGCTGATTTATACCCCTCGCGTCCCCCTGCTGTCCTCTGTGTCTCACAGGGACAGTTGTGGGACAAGAGGAGGTGGGGTTACAGGGACCCGCCCCTCTCATTACCACACACAAAGGACTGTGGACGCTTCAAACAAAGCTCTGTGAAATACTGCTGAGGTCCAGAGGACACTGTCCTCACTGTCTGTCCACCAGGACACAGCTTGTCCACAGGCTGTGGTTCTGTTGGCGCAGCAGAGCTGTGCACGGAGGGGGAGGGGGCTATAAAAGGAAAAGCCCCGTCCATAGTTTATTGAGCTGAGTGTGCACGTTCCTGAGTGTGTGCGTTTGCTGCCAGTGACTGAACCAGAGTCTGTCTGGCGTTAGTGTGTCGACGTCAGGTGACCATATTCAATATTCTATCAGCTGCCTGGTTCCACGCCGTGACCCCGTCCGCCCGGCTCAGTGCGGAATGTTAATCAGCACCAAGCTGATTTGCGCCTCCTCCGCCTCCGTGGACCAGGGCCGTGAGAAGTCATGGCGTTGGCGTGTGGTGCTCGTTTCACTTGAATAAATAACGATGAGTCCCAGGTGGTGGTGAACAAATTAAGAAGCTGCTGATGTCAGGAGGAGGAGTTAGAGGGCGGAGCCACATACTGGTTTTTATATTCTTAAACTTTTTTACTTCATGAACCAAAGTTTAAAATCTGACTGAAGCTGCTTCACAGTGAAGTGACTGAACAGCTGAGTGGATTCACACACACACACAGCTGGCTGGGTGCTGTCAGTTAAACCAGTGTCACGATGAGGCCGCAGGGCTGGAATGTACCAACACAATCAGATGGGGCGGAGTCATAGCTAAGTCATAGCTAGTAGAGTGTGTCTCCGTCTGTCAGGGACGGTTACTGGTGTCCCCTGAAGAGGCCGGGGACAGTGTGTCCTCAGACTCACAAACATTGAGGAGGACCCCCCCCCCCACGTCTCACAGTGCACGTTTGTTTTTTAAAATGCAGCTTTAAACGAGCACGAGGGTTCAGCTCCGTGCACGAGGGTTCAGCTCCGTGCAGCTCGTGTGAGGCTGAGCTGCTGGGAACTGAGAGCAGACTCCAGCTGTGACACACACACACCCTCAGCCTGTCACTGTCAGGGAGAAAGTGTCGGAGCTGCCGACACGCCTCCGTCAGGCCCAGGTGACGCAGTGGCGAGCAGGCCGTGGGGCGGGGCCTCTGAGCTCTTCCTGTTGCTCAGGTTTGTGTCCTCGCCCTCTGTCTCTGTCTGTCTCTGTCTCGTCTGCAAGGACGAGGATCCAATACTTTGTGAGATTATCTGAAACCCAAAGAACCTTCATCATCATCATCATCATCATCATGACTGAAATACCTGCAGAGACACGTCCAACGTCTCTGGTCTGCAGGGACAAGAGGGGCAGTGTGTGTGTGTTTCATCCATCAGCTTTCACAGCTGAGGACGCGAGCGTCAGGGACAGAAGGTCCATGTTTCAAAGCCCGATTTAAAGGCCGTCACAGTCTGTGTGTCCCCTGTGTCCTCTATGTCCCGTGTGTCCTCTCGTATGATCAGCTGTGTTTAACATGCAGTTTCTTCAGATTCCACTTGAACCTTGTACTTGTACTTTCACAGTAGCATGATTTGAAAATACCTACCGATACAGCAGTATACTGCATGTACCCAGGGGATGTGTGCTTGTAGTATCAGGGTATAAACACTCTGATGGTTGGGGATGTCTCTCGTCCCTCAGGGGTTCTGTCTCTTCCGGCCCATTTCAGCCCGTACACAGACAGCCAGCAGACGGGGGACAGCAGGGAGGACGCCTACGCTCAGTTGGAGCTGAGGACGCTGGAGCAGTCCCTGCTCGCCACCTGCGTGGGCAGCATCTCCGAGCTGAGTGAGTACAGACTGTGTGTGTGTGTGTGTGTGTGTGTGTGTGTGTGTGTGTGTGTGTGTGTGTGTGTGTGTGTGTGTGTGTGTGTGTGTGTGTGTGTGTGTGTGTGTGGGGTTTCTTCCTCAAAGTGAGCGAACACTCTGCTGCTTGTTCCTGCAGCACAAGGCTACCTTCATAGCGCCGCGTCGTTAGCCAGACACACACACACAGACACACTCTTTCTCCCTCCTGCTCACTGGACTCTTTGTGCTGTGGCTGGACCGGCCTGGCTTCGTTCACGCCTGTAACCGCACACACAGGCGTGTGTTTACTGACACGCGTGCACACAACAGAGACCAGGAGACCAGGAGACCAGGAGGACACGGGAGCATCTGTGCTGAGCCGCTGGCTCCTCCTGAGTTGTGGGATACTGGAGCTAATAAAGTTGTTATTGAAATAATGAATGAAGCCAGACAGGAAGTAACATCAGTGTGTGTGTGTGTGTGTGTGTGTCCTGTGTCAGAGCACGCACACACACACACACACACACACACACACACACACACATGCAGTCTGCTGAGGAGCCGTCGCCGTCATGTTCCAGTGACATTAGACCCCCATCGCCCTCTTCTGACCCCGGGGGGCCACAGAGGAGGCCCTTCAGCTTTAAGTGGGGTTAGGGTTAGTGTTAGGTTAGGGTGTGTTTAGGGAAACCCCCCCCCCCCCAGACAGTCAGCTGACCCATTTCATGGTCACAGTGTGATCTCACAAAGTGACGGATGGCGCCCACGGCTCGTTAGCTCATTAGCTCCTGGAGGGAGGTTGGGTTTCAGTGGAAGAGAAAAAAGGGGAAATCCAGGCACGTTGGCGTCCCGCAGGGCTCCGCCTCCCAGACCTGCTCGCAGCACTAAATGACGACTGACTCGGGCTCTTTGATCTCAGGGGACGTTAGCGACTTGTTTACGTGTGACCCCTGTGTTTCCAGGTGACCTGGTTTCCCGCGCCATGCACCACATGCAGCGCCTGAGCTCGGCGCGCCCGGGGCAGAGTCCGGCACGCTACGCCCGTCCCCAGCAGCCCGTGTCCTGGTCGCCTGACGCCCTCCACACCCTGTACTACTTCCTGCGCTGCCCGCAAATGGAGTCCATGGAGAACCCCAACCTGGACCCCCCACGCATGGCGCTGAGCAAAGAGAGGTGGGTCCCAAAGGAGTCACGAACTCCTCCTCGTCCTCCTCCTCCTCTGTGATCTGATTTATTATCACGAGTTTAACTCAAATCCAATTAGCGGCCAATTGAAAACAGTTTCACTCCCTGAGCTCAAATACACGAAACCCAGCTCTGTTCTTATCATGTGACCTCTGACCCCTGGCCCCGGCTCATTGAAGTGTTAATTACAGGGCGTCCAGGTGCTAACGTTAGCCCACGGTAATTACACCACAGACACCTGAAGACGTGTTAAGACAGGCAGGCTGGACGGACGTCCCCTACTCAGTGTGTGTGTGTGTGTGTGTGGCTCTGGTGATTGTTTGTGTTGTTCTGCTTCAGATGGGATGGGGGCGTGGCAGCAGATTATCATCACATGACACGTTTAGGATGAAATCAGCCAGCACGCACACACACAGTGTGCCCCCCCCCCCCCCCCCCCACACACAGTGTGCCCCCCCCCCCCCCAGGGCCTCTTGTCTGCGACCAGGAGCGGGGACGCTGCCTCCAGGGGGCGTGACCTCTGCGTTTGATGTGGTGGACAGGGTCACACACACCTGACAGAGCGTTTATGGCCGTCCAGGTGGTGCAGGGCGGAGTCTCCGCATCCTGCTGTTACCGCTGGGCGCCGCAGCAGGTCGGGTCGGGTCAGCGCTGCAGAGCGATCCAGTTCCCCCCAGTGGTAGTACTGCAGTACAGAGGGGCTGTGTACTTGTACCCAGTTCACTTAAGTAAATACACTCAGAGTACTGTGTTTGCATCAGCGCCCTCTTTGTTGTTATTCTGTAGTATTATGTATCAGAGAGTCCAGAGTTAGAAAGTATTTGTACCACAGAGTAAATGTGTGATCTTGCTCAGGCCGTTCCTCCTGCTGCCGCCCCTCATGGAGTGGATGCGCGTGGCCATCGTGCACGCCGAGCACCGCAGGAGCCTGCTGGTGGACAGCGACGACGTCAGGCAGAGCGCACGCCTGCTGCTGCCGGGCCTGGACTGCGAGCCCCGGCAGCTGAGGTGAGCGGGCGGGCGCCCACGGTCTGAGACGTGCGTGGGCCTCTCTGACCCCTCCCCCCTCTGTCCGCCAGGCCCGAGTGCTGCTTCGGTTCCTTCAAGCGTCTGGACTCCAGAGCCGCCGCAGACAAGTTCCACCTGGACCTCGGCTTCCGGATGCTCAACTGCGGCCGCACCGACCTCATCGGCCAGGCCATCGGCCTGCTGGGGCCGGAGGGGGTCAACAGCATGGACGACCAGGTACCTCCTCACCTCGCGGCGGAGTACTGCGGCAGCACAGTATCAGTACTTCACACACGTGTCCTGTGTCTCAGGGCATGACTCCTCTGATGTACGCGTGTGCAGCCGGAGACGAAGCGCTGGTCCAGATGTTGATCGACGCCGGGGCCAACCTCGATGTGGCGGTAAATGCACACACACATTTAACTACTGAAACATGGCAGCACGTGGCGGTGTGTGACTGTCGGTCTCCACCCTGCAGGTTCCTCCCTGCTCCCCCAAGCACCCGTCCGTGCACCCGGACAGTCGGCACTGGGCGGCGCTGACCTTCGCCGTGCTGCACGGACACATCTCCGTGGTGCAGGTCAGAAACACGCAGTTTGTCCCGAGCTGCTGAGTGCAGTGACGAAGCAGAGGTCAGAGGTCAGGAGGGCGTCAGTGTAACAGTGCGTGTTCCTCTGCAGCTCCTTCTGGATGCAGGGGCCAACGTGGAGGGGGCGGCGGTCCGCAACGGGCAGGAGAGCACCGCAGACACGCCGCTGCAGCTGGCGTCGGCAGCAGGTGAGCCGCCACACGCGCGCACGCCACACGCCACAGCTGGTGGAGGATCATCTGACGCGTGGTGACGGAGCTGGTCACTGCAGCGATGTCTCACTGAGTCTGGACGTCACCAACTGTTCGTCTGTCCCTCAGGAAACTACGAGATGGTCAGCCTGCTCCTGGCCCGGGCCGCCGACCCCTTAACCAGGGTCCACGACGGACACGCCCTCACGTCCTCGCTCTATGAAGACATGAACTGCTTCAGCCACGCCGCCGCACACGGACACAGGTATCTGTCCCTCGTCCCCGGGCCTGTGGTCTCTGACCTCCTTTACTCCTCCTCATGCCTGTCCTCTGTCCTCCCTCCGTCCCTCCGTCAGAAACGTGCTGAGGAAGCTGCTGACCCAGCCGCAGCAGGTCAAAGAGGACGTCTTGTCTCTGGAGGAGATCTTGGCTGAGGGAGTGGAGGCCGAGGAGGCTGGGGCCTGCCCTTTCCTCCCTCTCTCGCCGCTCGCTACTCCACCGTCCTCCCTGCCGGAGGCGGGCGTCCCCCGGCTCTGCAAGGCCCGGATGAAGGCTCTGCAGGAGGCCAGCTACTACAGCGCCGAGCACGGCTACCTGGACGTGACCATGGAGCTGCGGGCGATGGGTGAGGGCGGCAGAGGAGGAGGGGCAGCTGACTGACCACGCCCCCTGCGGCACACTAACGCAGACCCTCTCTGTCGACCAGGCGTCCCGTGGAAGCTGCACGTGTGGCTGGAGGCGCTGCGCTGCGCCCAGCTGCAGTCCAGGGCCGGGGTCAGCCTGTCGCTCCTCAGGGAGTTCAGCACCATCCGAGAGGAGGAGTATTGCGAGGAGCTGGTCACCGTGGGCCTCCCGCTCATGTTCCGCATCCTGCGAACCACCAAGGTGCACGCAGCAGCTCCTCCCCCTCCTCCCCCAGCGACACAGGGACCTCCTCCTCACGCCCTGCTCCTCTCTCTCTCCTGCAGAACGACGGCATCCTCCAGCAGCTGGCGTCCATTTTCAGTCGCTGCTTCGGCCCCGCGCCGCCGCCGCCCGTCCCCGAGGTCAAGGCCGGGCTGTCGGCTCAGCTGGGTGAGGTCGCCGTTTCATTCTGGGCCAACCGAAAATGTATTAGCAACTAAAACTGACGATTAGAAAATGATTAGAGCTGATTGTGAGGAGGTGCTGCTGTGCTCCTCCGCAGACCCTCACTTCCTGAATAACCCGGAGATGTCGGACGTGACGTTCGTGGTGGAGGGGAGGCCGTTCTACGGCCACAGGGTGCTGCTGATCACGGCCTCCGACAGGTGAGAGGAGCGTCGGACTCCCGCTGCGCCTCCTGCGCCGCCTCCTTCGGTCTCTGTTGACTCTGAGGTTTGTGTCCCTCAGGTTCAAGTCTCTGCTGGCGTCCTCCGGATCGGACGGAAGCAACAAGGAGGTGGAGATCAGAGACGTCAAGTACGACATCTTCCAGGTAACACATGAACTTTGACCTCGTCTGTGACGACACGAATCACAAATAAAGTACAGACTAAATGAGTCATGTGACCACTCTGCAGATGATGATGTCATACCTGTACTGTGGAGGAACCGAGTCACTGACGACCAACGTGGCCGACCTGCTGGAGGTGACACACACACACACACACACACACACACAGGAATGTTCTGTTCTTGTTTGGTAGCAAAGTGATTTTAATTTAAATAATTTAAAATAACTAAATTGCATTTATCTGGTTGTTTATTTATTGGATTAAATACGTCAACGGTTCAACTTGAAGGAGCTTGAAACGAATCAAAGGGCTTAAACCACATGTTAAGTTCAAAGTTCACCTTCATTTTGACGATTCATAAACAACGATTCGATCATTTGAATAAACTCAAAACTTGATGTGTCTGCTCTAACGAGGCTGAAGTGACGGACTTGTCCTTCCTGTTTCTGACTCAGCTGCTGTCCATGGCCAGGCTGTTCCACCTGGGGGCGCTGCAGAGACACTGCGAGCTGCTCTGCTCCCGTCACATCAGCCTGGACAACGCCGTCAGCGTCTACTGGACGGCCAAGGTTTGAATGTTGTAAATATTATTAGAGATCATAGCTCAGTTTCCCAGGGACTGATGAGCACTGTCCTCTGTCCCCTGCGTCCAGGCCCACGGCTCTCTGGAGCTCAGCTCCTTCTGCGAGGGCTTCTTCCTGCAGCAGATGCCCGCTCTGCTGGAGAGGGAGGGCTTCAGGAGCCTGCTGGTGGGGCCCCCCGGGGCCCGACAAGGGAGCAACCCCACCTCTACGCCGCCCCTGGAGGAGCTGGAGGCCGCGCTGGCCCAACGCCTGCGCTCCCTCTACGTCACCTCCCGGGTCTGAGGAGGTCAGGGGGCGGAGCCTCTGGGACACAGGGAGACGTTTGAGCTTCAGATCTGCTGATGCTTGTTGTTCGACTCCAGCTGCAGCACCTCTGGCTCGTGGAGCACTGCTGCCCCCTCATGGACGAAAGTGGCAGAACACACCTGTCCTGACAGACTGGGGCGTCACGTGACGCCGCCATGCCGGACTTGCAGAGGAGGGAGGAGGCGCCGCGCCTCCTGCGTGGATGTAAACTCTGGATAAACAAAAAATACTTTTTCTAAGACTGTTTTTTATTTCCTGTTTTATTTTGAAAGGACGGACGATTTCTATTTAATGAGGCGGAAACAGATGTGAGAGTATTTAACGGGGGCGTTCCCTTTTTATTTTGACTGTAACCCAAGCTAATGTTAAAGACGCTGACACACACGGGCTCTGTAGTTGTGATTCCTGAAATAAACCAGCGGCGAAACGAAGAACACGCGATGCGGTAACTGAATGACTTTATTGTTTCAGCATTGAAGATGCTCACAGTCGTGTTAATGGGGATCACATCAGTCCGTTTGTTCCTGCTCTGTCAGGGGCCCCCCGGGGCACCCTCAGTGCTGCTAGCTTCCCATTGTAGAAAACAGAAAGGAGGGGGAACAACAGGGTATTGCTTTGTGTTTGTTGGAGGCCGATGCCCACTCCAGCGGGGAGCGGAGCGCCGAGCCGTCCAGACGAGTCCGGGGAAAACGAGCGTGGCATAAAAACCGTGTGCACGACAAACAGAGGAGGGAGGGAGAGATCGAGAGGGAGCGATAAAACCAACGCAATTAAAGAATGTTCCAAAAGGCCAAAAGAAACGCAGAGAGGACAGAAAGAGGGCAGGGGGCGGAGTTTGGCATGAACGGTAACACTAAAGCCATGCAAAGAAAAGCTGGTGTTGGACATGCACACAGCAGCACAAGCTAAAAGCAGAGAGCAGGAATCCCCAAGGTTTGTTCGCCCGTCTATTTACAGGGAGGAGGAGCACGCCGGGCTCAGGCTCCTCCCACCAGGCCAACACGCACGGTCATATGAAACTTGACAAATATCCATAGAAGAGCAGGTTCTCTCTAAAAAGAGGCTACGTCTACATTCTTAAATAACCGTCCTCGGGGACAGAGCCTGTCCCACGGGTCTGTTAAAAGTCCGAGCAGAAGGAACGTGTGGAACACAGACGTAATAAATAACATTCAACTGAGCTAAAGCTTTGTCCATAGAAAGAGCCAGGAAACGATGAGTTAGGAAAGAGACGGGAAGAAACGAGGACCAAAGGAAAATAGAAAAATATCCACAGCTGCGTTTGTCGCCATGTTCTGTCCGTCTGTCCTGCTGCTGGTGAGAACGTCGAGAAGACAAGTGTGGAACCAGGTGAGGGCGGGACAGACACAGGAGGCGGGGTCTCCGTCTCCACGGCAACTAAACAACTACACCATTCATCGATTGTTTTTTACATTAGAAATGAAATCAGTCTGTACAGAATAGATCATTCATTTAAATACACCCCCCCCCCCCACCCGCATGGTCCGGTCCGGTCCGGTCAGAGGATCCAAACCCAGCTCTTCACAAAGAATCAACATTAAAAACAAAAACAATCCAGCGTTCCACAGCCCCGCCCCCACCGCGTCCTGGCCCCGCCCTTCCTCCCTCTGGATCCTCTTCAGGTTTCTGTGCACGTGTGTGTGAAGAGCTGGTTCTCGTCCTGGAGCTCGTCCAGAGGAAAGGCGTCTGGATCGGCGAGGGGACGTGTGTGTGTGTGTGTGTGTGTGTTTCCAAGATGAGGGGGCGGGGCACAGCTACTTCTAATGACGTCTGCCAGAGGGTCCCATTGCCATGGTAACACCCCCCCACACACACTTCTCAGCAGTCCTCCGTCTCTCAGTGGTGGGGGGGGTCGGAGAGGTGGTCGGGGGAGGGCAGGAGGAGCAGGAGGAGCAGGGTCTAATAGGTTTTCTGGATAATTCCTGGTGTCAGAAACAAGTGAGGTCATCACAGGTTAGCAGCAAACAGGCGGTTGGATGGTGGGTGGAGGATGGAGGATGGAGGGGGGGTGTTGGTGCTGAACGCTGCTGGTAAAACACAGAATATATTCTGTCTATATCAAGGTATCTGATAGAAAACAGGTCCGTGAAGGATTGGACATCTGTCTCTGGCTAAGACTCCTCCGGTGTCCCCGCGGACGCCATGGACAGTCGGGCCCTGTCTCGGCACGCCGCCGGGCATTTGGTGTCATTGTGCTCGAGCCTCTGGGCGTGCACGGGCGACGGGCAGCGCTTGGAGGGCGTGCCGGGGCCGAAGGGCACCTGCCCGTTCTTCTCGTCTGAAAGAAGTTGATTACGTCAAAGGAGGCACTCAATGGGGGGGGAGAGAGCGAGAAGGGAGGAGAGAGAGAGACGCCGGCTGCAGACAGAGGGGAGGCGCAGGAGCTCTTTCAGCGGCCTCCTGTGCTCCCTTGGCTGACCAGCAGATGGAGCTGTTGTCACGTGGATGAGACAGAGGGAGCAGGAGGGACATGAGGAGCAGGACTCCTTCTCTTCTTATGGGAAACTGGAACGTGTTTATGCACCAACAGAAGGAGAAGAGATGTTCTAACAATCCATGAAGGTCGCTGTGCGCTGCAGTGCATTGTGGGAGCATGTTGAGGTCAGTGGTGTTGCCATGGTGACGATCACTCCTGGAAGGAGAGTGACAGCCCCCCCTCGTCTAATCTGACCCGAGAGTCACTGCTCCAGAGCCGACCGCGACCCCGTGGAGGCGGCACGGGCATGCGGGGGGGGGTTAGGGGGCGGGGTTCAGCCCGGCTTAGAGTGGCGGCGCGAGGGGCGGCACGGGGTGAAGATGGAAGATGCTGAGTTTGACTGAGGAAGGTTTGGACTCACCAGACAGCTGCTGGACCCCGGGCTGGTCGTGTGTGCTTAACAACTGGCTCTGGATCGTCTCCACCACACGCTTGAAGCGGCGGCTGGGTCCTGAATACAGGACGGACACACGCTGTCAGATATTCACCAGCACACGGGACACAAGAAGGCGTCCAGCTTGAGCTGACCTGAGAGCAGCGTGAAGGTGACGGAGTAGATGCCGTTCTCCTTGGTGGCGGCCGAGCTCTCCGTGTAGGTGATGTCCACCTGGAACTTGACGGGCTTCTGGAAGACTGTGGGTCCGGCTGTGGACTTGTACTCCGCTCGAAAACTGGTCTGAGAGATGACGCTGTGGCTGAGGCTGGGGATCTGAGGAGGACCCACAGGCACGGATGGAGATGAGGAGCGGCGCTAGTAAAACGTGAGTTAAAGCGCCGTCCACACGCTAAGACTCTGGAATGAATCTGGACACTCGCTGCACGCGGGGGACGGGCTGGCGTCCCGTTAGAATTCAGGTGCACACACACACACACACCACTGACCCTCAGAGACCATGTGACCAAACACTCGCCACAGAGAACAGTCGAGCCGCGGCGTCAGGGACACAGAGGACACAGAGGACGGAGACGGACAGAGACGTACCGACAGAAAGGCCTGGACGATGTCGGCCTTGATGGAGCTCAGAGGTTTGTCTTTGATCACGATGAAGATCTGCTCCTCTTTCTCCAGGCTGATGAAGTTACCAAACCAGGATTTTTTGGCAAGTCTGTGGAGAGAGAGAGAAAGAGAGAGAACACGTGTGTGTGTGTGTGTGTGTGTGTGTGTGAACGTGCACAGCCCAGCCGAGGGGCGTGTCCGGGCCTCTGAGGTCATCACAGGCGGGCACTCACTCTGGGGAAGACTCTGGTGTGAGGCTGGACATCTCCTCTTGTGTGGGAACTGTCAACACAGGGTCAGAGGTCAGAGGTCAAGGAGCAGCAGCAGACAGGTTAAGATGCAAGCGTGCAGGATTGGGCGCCGACCTTGCAGTTTCCTGCGGTGGAAGCGTGGCGAGCCCAGGAAGCTGTTCTTGATGGAGTTGAGGCGCGTCCTCCACGGCATGCCTCCGATGGACGGGCTGGGCGGCGGCGTCGGGGTGGGCGTGCCGGCGGGGCTGTCCTTGGGGGTGTGCACCGGGGTGCCCTTCGGGGTGGGGAGGGGGCTGCCTCGAGGGGAGGGGTGGGGGGTGACCTGTATGAGGGGGATAGATTTGGGGGCGTGGTCAGTGAAGGCAGAAGAAGAAGCCGGGGCCACGGGGTGAAAGTGGTGCAGCCGGATGGGCGACAGCGGCGCCACCGGGCCGAAGGGCACCGAGAGCTGGGGGCCCGCGGCAAAGTGGGCGCGCCGCGCCTGCGGGCTGTTGGGGATGGGGGCGCCGCTGACGGAGGGGGGCGAGGACGGGGAGGAGGGGGAGGTGGGGCTGGGCGGCACAGAGGAGGACGGGCAGGGGGAGCACGGCTCCGACCTGGCGCCAGATTCTGGACCCGGGGAGGACTCGGGCAGCGGGTTGGAGCGCGTGGCCTGCAGGGGCTTCGGGGACGCCATGGGTTTGGTGGGGAGCGTCTGCGTCTTGTTGAGCGCCACCGGCAGGAGCTCACTGGTGGGAGCCAGCGAGTTGCGGGTGGAGACACACGGGCGATTGGGGACAGGGTCTGGGGACGGGCAGGGGCTGGAGGTGGGGGACATGTCTGGAGGTGGCACACCAAACTTTCTGACAGGCTGGAGGACGCACAGTGAGGACAGGTGGAGGAGGAAAGACAACAGAGGGACACACGGGGACAAGGAAAGAAAACAAGCAGCAGAGCAAACACAGGCAGGAGCAGAGGAGGAGCAGAGGATACGGAGGCAGGGAGGGACGGAGGAAACAAAAAGACAAACATGCAGTCAGTGCAGTGAGACTCACGTCCAGAGACGGGGACAAACAGAAAGACGCAGCTGAAAACAGAGGTGTTGACAGGTGAGTTGAACATGCACACACACACAGCTGTGAGGACAAATTGGGCCATCTCAGTAAATCGGGGGCGGGTCTGATGTTTTCCTCCTCCTCTCCCAGACACACACACGCCTCGGGCTGCGAGCACAATCCAGGGCTTTGGGTCGGGATCCGCTTCCCTTCAGATCAGCCTGAGAAGCTGTGTTTGAGCAGCTCAGGGTCCCGGCTCCTCCTCTGGTTCAGGGGAGGCGGGGTTTGTTTGGCAGAGCTCGGGCCACAGATCAGAGGGTTAAGAGAGGAGGAGGAGGAGGTGCTGCAAGGCCTCTAATACGACATCATACGTTACAAATACTACTACTGCCACAATAAATAAATAAATCCAAAATAATGAAAATAAATAAATAAATAAACAAATGAATAAAGTTAAATAAACAGGGATGTTACACCAGGTACAGAGGTGAGAGGTCAAAGGAGGTTCCCAGGAGGAGACGCACGTCCAGCGTCTTTGTTTTGACTTTAAAGACACCGCCCCATCAGTGAAGGGTCAGGGTCAAAGGTCAGAAGGCGACTCACCCGTGGGCTGCTGAGGGGGCTGGTGGCCAGGCCGGACGAGGCGCCGCTGATGGACCGCGACCTGTGGCACAAGAACACAGAATGAACACACGGCACCTGTGACGTGAGAGGTCAGAGGTCACGTGTTAGGACACGGTGAGAAAGCTCTATGGCAGATGGCTGACATCATACAAAGCACACAGGCCGCTACAGAGGGGGCGGGGCTACGACTGCAGTGGCACAGCGGTTTGCATCGTCCCCTGTCTCCTGTCCCTCCTCCCCAACGTGTTGACGTCTCCTGGACCAGTGGACACACCGGGGGGGTGTCACGTCTCCTGTCGTCTCCCTGCAGATGCGTCAATAACCTCGAGCAGAGACGAGCAGGACAGTCTCTCTCCATCAGAAACTCACGGGGACACACCAGCTGGTCCCTGTCACCCCCCCCGGGGGCCTCTCACCATGAGTGGGCGCTGTCACTGTGAGTCCACGCTTCATGAATGATTAATGAGGAGCGTTTAGGATCAACGGCTCATCGGGGGGGTGTGTGTGTGTGTGTGCAGGAGACACGAGGCCGAATGTCTGACAACAGCGTCCACGTTGTGACCCCCCCCCCCCCCCGACATGCATCCTGTCGAAACACGTGTGGACCGTCTGTCCACGTCAGTTTGCTGCAGGGGAAACACGAGGTCAGTGTCAAACCTCAGGACGCCGCCCCGCCATCAAACGTGGCCTGCACGAGGACGGGATGAAAGACAACAGAACCAGACTGCCATTCTCCCTCCACTGGTCCGGAGAGAGAGAGAGACGGGTCGCGATCCAGCGCAGGGAAACCAGCAGCTTTTCTACAGTAGCACGGGGGTGGGGGTGGGTGTTGGGGGGGGGGGCGGGGGGGGGGGGGGGGGGGGGGGTCTCATTTTATCTTGGAGAAACATCAAATATTATTGTGAAAGCCGACAACATCACTTCCTCCTCTTCAGCCACGAGGCGGCGACATCACAGCGGGGACCAGCTAACCTGGGGACAGACACCAGGACACCAGGAGGGTGGGAGAGACCACTGTGGGGGTGGGGTCAAACTCGCGAGGACGGAGCAGCTCTTCTGAACTGAAGCTGCGCTGCATGGTTCTCCTGCACAGAGGGGAGCAGGAGCAGGAGCAGGAGGAGCAGGAGGAGGTACCTTTCGTCTCTGCTGTGTTTTGTGCGGGCGGCAGGAATGTCCAGGCTCTTACTGAACACTGACTTACTACAGTGAGACAGGAGACACCAGCAGTCAGTCTGACACCAGACCCCACCCCCATCAGACCCCGCCCCCCGTGTCAGAGCCAGTCGTACCGCTGGCCGTGCTGCGTCATGTCGATGGCCCTCCGCGCCGGCACCGGCGAGCCTCCGTCCGTGACGCTGAGCACCTCCATGGACTTCCTCTCCGGCCTCCTCTTCCCGTGGCGGTTCAACATGGGGGAGTCGACCCGCTTCCGTGGAGGATCTGTGGGGGGGCAGAGGGGGGGCGAGTCAATGGTTGCACTGGAGGGGGAGTCTATCCGTCAAAGTGCCCCCACACACACACACACACACACACACACTGCTCCACAGTCAGTCCTCACCAATCTCGTTGCGAGGGGGCAGGTTCTGGTCCTCCTGGCTGGGGTACCGCTCCTTGCGGTCCAGTAACAGGAAGTAGATCATCTTCTCCTGGTTGTCGCTGCAGAGGTGGAGACAGAGACAGAACATGTGAACCCACAGCCCAGCCCTGTGTCCCTGTGTGTGGACGGACACCCACTCATCTGACAGCAGGTCCTTCAGCAGCTTGTTCTTGTCCCTGAAGCAGCCCAGCGAGTGCATGCTGTCCAGCACGTCGGGGTCGATGTCGTCCGCCGACGGCAGGCTGCGGATGGTCACCTTCCTGGGGACGGGCTGCTCCGGCTCCGGCTCGTTCTTCCCACCTCTGGGAAGAGAAGACGAGTCAGGTCGGGACACGCATCAACACGTCCTGCTCATTAAAGACAGACAGACAGTACCTGCGGATGCATCAAAATAACTACACGCCCCCCCCCCCGGGAGCACGAGCATCTCACACACACACACACACAGTACTCACATGTACCATGTGTGCTTCTGGATCTGCTCTAACTGTAAAAGACAAGAGAGGACACAGAGTGAGTGGACACAGGACCATGTCTTCGGAGCCACGTGAACCTGGACCTGTCTGCTAGTTTGACTCGTCTGTCTCTGTCTCCACGAGATGAGAACAAAGGGCAGCTCTGTGGCCGCTCTTCCATTATTTACATCTGTGCTCCTGCAGCAGAGGGAGAGCACAGCCCGGCCCCAGGACCGACCCGGACAGGACCCGACAGAACCGGGGAAGAGGACGCACTCGTCTTCATATTCGCCACTTTACTTTGAAAAGGACTCTTTGCCTGTTCTGCTCGGTTCCTCCAGCTGCACCTGTGTGAACGTCGTCATAGATAATGATAAGAACTGACCGTGAGTCTCTTGGCCGCGTCCACTTCGATCATGCCACGGAGCAGGTTCTGGCAGTCGGGCGGGATGAAGTGTGGCATGTGGAACACTCCCAGCTTCACCTTCTCCAGCAGATTCCTCAGGTTGTCATCATCGAACGGCAGGGCGCCCTGGGGGGGGGGGGGGGGGGGGGGGGCGCGGGGGGGCGGGGGGGGGGGGGGGGGGGGGGGGGGGGGGGGGGGGGGGGGGGGGGTCATTAATACCAACTGGTCTGAGGTCAGCGTGAGTCAACAGCCAGGGGACAGACACAAGACTGCCCAACAGTTCCTGTGTGGAACTCCAGACTGGGCGTCACTCACCACCAGCAGAGCAAAGAGGATGACCCCACAGCTCCAGACGTCTGCTTTCCTGCCGTCGTACTTCTCCCCCTGAGGACGGACAGAGCGTGGGGGGGGTTCTCCCCCTGAGGACGGACAGGGGGGGGGGGGGGGGGGGGGGGGGGGGTGAGTCACGTGGGGACGCAGCAGAAAGGTCGTATAAATGTGGTTATAAAAGTGAGTTACCCTGATGACCTCTGGGCAGGCGTAGTGAGGAGACCTGTGGGAGCAAACACATGACAGTTACACCACCCATCACCAGAGACATGACGAAGACGTCCTCACAGCAGCTGGACGGGCTGACGGCCCTCAGCACGCCACCAAACAGGCGGTTGCTGCTCCATGTCATTGACATGGCGCCCGTTAGCCTGGCCGCTAGCAGGTACGCAGATGCAGACCCAGGGTCAGAGAGCCTGAGCACTGACGTCACATCTGGAAACATCTGTCCCCGCCGTGTTTCCACGGACCCGAGGGTCTGGGTCAGGAAATGATCCTCACACTGAACACGTGCGTTTAAACAATAACACTGAACTGGGGCGAATGCGAGGGTGTCCTCGACGCCAGAGACGCAGGCTCTCAGGGGTCAGGGGCGAGCTAAGCCTCGCCAGCTACACAGGCACATGCGCGTTGGCGAGTTGTGTGTGTGTAATTCCAGCTGCAGCTGATCTGGAGGTTTAATCTGGACAGAAGGAGGCTGAGCTGGGGACAGATGTCCCCGGGCCTGGTGTGACTGAGAGGACAGACGCAGCGCCACATAGGAATATACTCACAGTAATAATCATGGGGGACGGACACAGGACCTGGACACTCACCCGCAGCTGGTCTCCAGCAGACTGTCTCCCACCTGCAGGGACGCCATGCCGAAGTCCGCTATCCTGATGTTGTTCTTCTCGTCCAGCAGCAGGTTCTCTGGCTTCAGGTCCCTGTGGCTGAGGGCGGAGACACGAGGCCGTTAATGAAGATCACATGACCGTCACAGCACCTGACTCCTCCCTCCTCCCCACCCCCTTCTTCTCCAGCCGGGGGATGTTTGCAAACTCATTTTATCACACACTGAGCATCTCCTCCCAGCGAGGGGGCGGTTCTTACGGCTCTGAGGACGTCTGGCGACACACACACACACACACACACACACTCCGTCTTTCATGTCACACGCAGACGAGCGACAGAATGGGCCCACAGCTGGATGTGTCATGGAGAGGGGACGTTCGACCTCGGATGACATCATCAGATGTCCTGAGGGAGGAGCCGTCCGCTGGTCACTGGAAGAACCTGCGACAGACAGCATCTGAAACCGCCGTCCCCCATCAGCTCACACTGTCCAAGCACATGATGAGAAAGAGACCTGTGTCAGTGTCTCCCGTCACTTCAGTTTAAACGGACCAGAAGGTCAAGTCAACTTTTTAAACACCGGAACCGGACGGGAGGGGCCGGGGAGCGCTCGGTGACCCGGTGACATCGACCCGGTGACATCGACCCGGTGACATCGACCCGGACTGATGGTTAGATATGAGAACCATTAGAGACGCCACAGCCTGAGGGGGGGGGGGCAGCAGGACGGTGAGGGCGTCCAGGGGACAAACACTGGAGCTTTACAGTGTCAGGACCCTGTCTCCATGAGGGGACATTAAACTGCCTCTGCACACGCAGGAGGAGGAGGAGGAGGAGGAGGAAGACATATAACACGCCACGCAGCAGCGCAGTCAGCGGCTGCAGGACAGCAAACTGCAGTACTGTTCAAAGTACTGTGAGTACTGGAGCAGATACAGGTATTAGTGCGCGGCGCTCAGCTGACGACGCCGTGTGATTCACAGGACACGTGTGTGAGGTTAAACACGCCTCTTAATTGCCCGCGACTGTGTTTTATTGAAGGTCACAAAGGGGGCGGTCCTCTGGGGGCTCGCATCCTCGGAACGCCGCAGACGTGTTGACGTGACGAGCAGGTCTGCGGCAGAGCAGAGTGAGCTCGTTTCCATGGCGTCACGCGCTGACACCTGGCTCCTCCTGCCACCGTCACTGTGGGAGGAGCTTCTGGGCCTGGGTGACCCAGTTAGAGGCGGAACACTGGGACGGCTGCAGGCAGATTCTGTCCCGTTGGCACGGTGACGCCGCCGGGCCTCGTTTGGTTTTTACAGCAATTAGCAGCTGCACTCTCTCTTTTCTGCTGTGGTGTGAAAACAGTGTGAGAAGGTGAAGAAGAACTTTGCTGTGACATCAGTCTGAGTCTCTCTCTTTCTGGTCCTGGTCCCTCAGAGACATGTCTCCTGTGAATGGGACTCAGTCAGAAGCGTCTTTGGATTGGAGTGTTTACTACTCTCTATTACTGTCTTTAGGGTTCTATCGTTCTTCTTCCAAAGTACTGAAGTGTATTATAACCATTATTAGCACTTCTCTCATCACTGGGGGACCGCCCACCCCACCCCTCCCCACCCCTCCCACCGTCATGTGACTCACCATATGGAATGACTGTGGCAAAAGTCCAGCGCAGACATGATCTGTCTGAAGAACTTCCGCGCCTCCTTTGGCGTTAACCGGCCTTTCTTCACCAAGTAGTCAAAGAGCTCCCCCCCCGACACGTGTTCCAGCACCAGGTACCTGGGGGGGGGGGATTCAGTTCAGTTCATCTACAGTGCCCACTGCTGCAGAGCCTCTCTTCAGCCGCTGTCTGAAAGACACTGAATCTGATGCTGTGGATGATCGGTGCACACACACTGAACCCTCCGTCTATGTTGACGAGGACAAACTGAAACACACACACACACACACACACACTCAGCCGTGAAACACTCGCTGAGTGTGTGTGTGTGTGTTTATTGATTCAACTGTAGTGTTGTAAACAGTAAACAGCTGTAAAAACAACGCAGCCCATCTCATGCTCATTTCATTGTAACGTGAATATTTACACGTGCACGCTCCTCTGTGCATGAGTTACTTTCTAGCGCAGCACAGACGTGCACATGCTTTATGTCCTGTGGGACCGACTCAACAGGAACCCCCCCCCCCCACTCATTTATTTCAAGCAGTGAAATCTCCGGGCCGTGTATCACACTCCGGCACCTCACGTGCACGTGCACGCGCACGCGCACGCGCACGACAGCTCATGGTGGCTCTCCGCCCACAGCGTCATCACACATCTGAGGCTCGTCAATTAAACGACTTTACCCATTAAAGTAAATTACATCGGCGATGAGTCGTCTGTGACGACAGCGAGGGAGCGATGACATCATCTTAAAGGCCGTGCAGCGCCGCATGCGTGTGTGTGTCTGGATGCGGCGTGCTGCCCCTGATAAGCGTGTCGTGGTGTTAGCAGTCCCAGAGCTTCTCTAATGAAGGCTCCGCCCCTCGCAGGCTGCGACGTGATTACTTACAGGTACTTTTTGTTCTCGTAGACATCGTGCAGCTTCAGAACGTGCGGGTGCTCAATGAGCTTCAGGATGGCGATTTCTCGCTCCACCTGTGACGGAAGAGAATGATTAAAACAGGTCAAAACAAAGGTCAACAGGTGAGTCACGACCTGAGGCGTTCACAGGCACGGACGGATCGCAGCACCACCAGAAACCATTAGCATTAGCGCTGCCCATCAGTGGGAGTGAGGGCTAGGCTAATCAGGGCTAATCTGGAGGCTAATGAGCGCTATCAGCGGCTGCAGCTAGCTCGCGGCTCCCCGCAGAGACTGAGGAGGAGCTGAGCAGCTGCTCCTAAGCTCCCCTCCAGCGCCTCCTCTTGCTTCATTGAAATAAGAGAAATGAGGCTTAATGTGCAGACTTAGCCGCTTATCGCCAGATTAGCTGTTGATTAGCACGCCGCAGCCTCTGCTCTCTGGCATTAAACCGTCTGCGGCGCCATTAATTACCCGACCGTCAAAAGTCCAGAGACACGGCGCCGACTTCCTGCGTCACCTCTTATCAAACCAGCACCTCCTGCTCCAGGTGGCCGCCGCTCCTCACCCTCTCATTAAGTCTCACATCTGTCTGGGCGCCTGAGCGGCGCTTCATTTAGCCCGGGCGCCATTCACGGACACGCTCGCACATCAGACGCACAGATGTCTCCTCTGTCCTCGTTAGTGTCCCGTTTCTGGATGAACTGACCTCAGCCCACAACTACTGTTGGAGTGGGGGGAAGTGGGGGGGGGGGGCAGCTCCTCAATACTTGAGACATGTGGACACACACACAGACACACACCTCTGTTCATCCATGTGTCGGTCAGAGAGCCGGTGGGGCAGAAAGGTTCTTTCACGCATCTGTGTGCACGTGTCCCTCTCGTCCAAACCTTCCTCATTAGGCCTGCCCACCAAAGACTCCTCCTCCTCCTCCTCCTCCTGCTGTGTGTGACACACTCCACACACACTGCGTGACCTTGGTCATTTGAGAGTCGAACGGAGGTCAAAGGCTACGATCGTGCACCTCCTCGCAGTTCCTGCTCTGATGGAGGAGGCGGGGTCGAGGGGGACGTCATTTATCAGCGGCGGGCAGCGGCCCCGTGGTCGCCATGTCTCTGAGTCTCTGTCAGCCTGTCCCAGCAGTGAGGGACATTTCACAGAGGAGGACACGGAGGTGACCCTGAACAGAGGAGTAATGGACTGAGAGAGAGAGAGAACGGCCCTCGCAGCCGTGCAGAGGAAAAACCTGATGAAGATTCTAAGATTCTTTCTCCTGTGTGTGTGTGTGTGTGTGTGTGTGAGACTGTAACAGACTAAATCCTGCAGTGAGAGGACAGACACAACCTTGAGGGTGTGTGTGTGTTGTCGTGAAGCTGTCTTTCCTGCTGTCATTTATTATATGCATGACACACACACACACACACACACTCTGAACAGGATACTCTCAGCTGCAGGCCAGTGTGGAACAGTCTCTCTCTCGTCGCGCACGTTGTGACAGAGGCTGGGAGTGTGTGTGAGTGTGTGTGTGTGTGTGTGTGTGCCAGCAGAGGCAGCTGATTGAAGATGACAGAAACATTTAGTGGTTCACTGCGTTCTCCTGCTCAGGGGAACACGACCAAACGATTAACTCGTCTCAGGCTGCATGGACACAGAGGACGTGAACACACACCCTTCAGTCTTCAGTCCGCTGGTCTCTCACACACACACACACATACACACACACACAGGTGCGAGGTCCCACAGCTCTGCCCAGGAGAGTGTCGCTGGTCTCAAAGCAAGAGGAAAATAAAACACCAGCGTCTGTCTCCTGTCGGCCTCGATGGACGATCCCTGCATCTCCATCACACACCTGAGGGCGGAGCCAGGTGGGCGGAGCCGTCACCACAGAGCCTTGTGGAGCTCCGTGCTCATTCCAAACTCAACGTGACGGCAGAGCACAGCGTGTGTGTGTGTGCTCCGCTCCACCTCCACTAACTCCGCCTCCTGACCTCATGGACGCACGTTTGAAGCACACACACATCGAGAGGAATGAGGTGTGGGCTCAGCACCAAACAGCTGATGGATCAACGTGCACAGGCCACGACATATGAAAGCCATTTATTTTAAACAGTGTCACATACAGCAGGAGTGTGTGTGTGTGTGTGAGTGGCTGAGCCATAATCATTAGGAGGGAAGAGGAGTCGGCATAACCAGATTAGACCGTGCATCTCTCCATCTTCATCCCTTCATCCCCCCTTTAGTCCCGAATCATTTCTCTGCATCCAGAGTGTGTTTATTATCGTCATCATTATCTCACACACACACACACGCACTCTGCTGGAGAAGAACTGAGCATGTTCCTCCCTTTCCTTCCTCCTCAGCCTCCTCCCTCCCTCCCTCCCTCTCTCGGGTAGAGTGACTTTGAAGTGGTGCAGCTTCAGGAGGAGAGCGAGGGGCTCTGGTTAATTAGTCGTCCTTATCCCAGCAGCAGCAGGAGGAGCAGGAGGAGCAGGGGCCACCAGGCTTGAGGACTGAGGAGTAGTTTTATATTATAATAGTTTTAAACAGAGAGACAATGTCTCCTTGTCTCCTCGTCTCCACAGACCCCCGACTCCCTCTGACTACTTCTGACTCCTCCTGAGTCCCTCTGACTCCTCCTGAGTCCCTCTGACTCCCCCTGACTCCCTCTGACTCCCCCTGACTCCCTCTGACTCCTCCTGACTCCCTCTGACTCCTCCTGACTCCCTCTGACTCCCTCTGACTCCTCCTGACTCCTCCTGACTCCTCCTGACTGAGGCCGGGCGGGGGCAGACGTCTCTGTGCACATGAATATGAATGTGTGTGTGTGTGTGTGTGTGTGCGTGAGACACATGTAGATGGATCCTTTTCAACTTTTGTGAGTGCAGGCTCCCACAGGTGTGTGTGTGTGCGCGCACACACACACACCTGTGCAGGAGAGGAGACATTAGCATATTAAAAGGTGACATCTCACAGGGAGAGCGTGCACGCAGCACCACGCCGTGCACGGACAGACAGAACGACCCCGTCCAGCCGGAGACTCTGGGGACGAGTGGATTGGTCATGTGACGCGTGACCCTGGAGCTGGAGTCCCAGAAGCAGAGGGACCAGCAGCCCCCCAGTTTACCCAGCACACACACACACACACACACAGAGCTGTGGACTCACCTTCATCAGCACCGACTCACTGAGCTTCTCGCGGTTGACGATCTTGATGGCGACTTTCTGGCACGTGACACAGTGGATCCCCAGCTTCACCAGGCCTGCAGGGGGAGGAGCATCGTTAAGACTTATTCTGACCAAGTGTCCAAACTGTCCTTGCAGGGACGTGCACGGTGAGGTGCTGTCTCTGTAACACGTCAGAGGAGAACGGGCTCGACTCCTCCGTGAACGGCTTCAGGGAGGCGCTGGATGGGAGGTGAGGAGGGAAAGAGACTGAACACCAGCGGTCATGGGGAGCACTGTGTGGGAGGGGCCACGGGAGAGGAGACACATGGAGGAGAGGAGCCGACTGCGATGGGACCTGGCTCCGCCCTCAGCTCCTCGTCAGACGGTGCTCACTCACTCTCTCCGTCAGTTCAGGCCCGGAGCGAGGAGCGAGGAGGAGGCGCTGACGTGTGCAAACACACACCTCCGTCAGAGTTTCTCCTGTTTCATCTCTGACCAACTGGACTCTGGGGATTCTGGGACTGAACTGTCTGCGAGGACACAGAGACGCGTCCGTCCCCCATTAAACTGATCAGAGGCAGGGACTTGTCTCCTGTCACCACTGATTCCAAACATCCCTCCGCCCGTTCGCGGCCCGGTGCCGAGCGACCGCGGCGCTGTCAGAGAAATGTTCTGCCCCGGTCCACACGGGCTCATCGGAGCAAACACGCATGAAGACGAGTCCGAGAGACACGGAGGACAAGAGACAAGCTAATGGAAGGAGGACAGAGAGATGGACGGACGGATGGAGAGATGGAAGGAAGGATTCTGGGAAAATCTAAAGTCAGAGAGGAAGCCGCCCTCAGAGGGCGGAGCCTGGACTCAGATCTATTTTTAATGCCTCTGACTGGGGATCAGCAAAAGGAATGTGTAATTACAGCCTCATGAATAATGCAGCAGGCTTCTTTTAATTAGCCACAGCAGCTGCAGCAGACACACGCGTGTGCACGTGTACACAGTAGAAGTACTCATACGTACTGACACACAGTCCCATGAGGAACAGATGAGTCTTGGTGCCTGAGCCCCTCAGAGCCGGCCCCTCAGGGGGCGGGGCCCTCGTCAGGTGTTGGATAGCCTCCATGTACAGGAATGAATAATGAAATCACTGAGACGTTCTTGCCTCTGTGTCTCCTCCACACACACGCACGCTCCCATGCGTGCACGCAGACACACAGGGGCCGGGGGCGTGAGCAGTCCATCACAGGAGTTATTGAAGAGTGTTTTCGTGCAGCGTTTTCATTTTCTCAGGTCAGTTTGGAGACAACATGCATGAACCACGCGGGGCACCTCCTGGACACACACGCACACACGCACACACACGCTCTCTGTGTGCGATGTCTTCGTCGAGCCTTGTGTAAAACACGTGGTGCCGGAGAAAGGTCAAAGTGTCAGCGCCTCGCCGTCATGTTCCAACGGAAACACGATGAAGACAAGACGGGCGCGGTGCAGTGCACCATGGGAGATGTTGAGGCTCTTCTAGCGATCCTTGCTTATGCAACCTAATATATACGTCTCTGAGGGAGGGGATGTGGACAGCGCGGCGTGGCGGTGGGTGGGTGGCCGCTGCCTCTCTCTCTCTCGGTGAGGGGATCATGTGACAGCGTCTTGGCGGAATCGATGCTCATTACCCGAGACGCCACCGCCACTTCCCAATGATGCGACAAGGGAATATCTATTAGTCACTCTGAGCCCCGCCCCCCTGTAGTCCCTCTATCATTTCCACTGACTCCCCCCCCCCCCCACACCGACTGTTCCCCGGAGATATGAGGAGCGATGGCTCCTCTGTTGCATCATGAGCTGCTGCAGTGGATGGTTTCTGTGTGTGTGTGTGTGTGTGTCTGTGTGCGTGTATGAGTGTGTGTGCGTGTGTGTGTGTCTGTGTGTTACATTCCTACAGATACAGGCTAAACATCTGATTCAAGAAAACTAGAAACAAATTCCAGCTCTAAAGAAGCTGACCCTGTCTTCATCAGTGATTCTGTGTCTCAGCAAGTGTGTGTGTGTGTGTCTGTGTGTGTGTGTGTGTGTGTGTGTGTCTGTGTGTGTGTGTGTGTGTGTGTGAATGTGTGTGAATGTGTGTGTGTGAATGTGTGTGTGTGAATGTGTGTGTGTGTGTGTGTATGTGTGATAGCTGATTTTAACAGAGGAGTCCACTAGTGGAGACACACACACACACACACACACACACACACAGAGACAGTTATAGGCTTGATAAGATTAATGACAGCATTTAAAAACAACTCTTTACCTCAGTAACTGTTTATGATGTAATTACAGATTGTTCCAGCCATTACAATCATAATGATACAGACGGAGCAACTGACCGCGTATTGATCACCCCCCCATCTGTGGAGCCACAGCCATCAGAGGTGTGTGTGTGTGTGTGTGTGTGAGAGAGTGTGTGAGTGAATGAATGAAGGCTGTTACATGTGTTGTCAATAACAGCAGCTCTTAGAGCTGACACACACACACACACACACACACACACACACACACAGCAGCATGACTCATGTGTCATGTCAATGCTCATGCAGGAGCCTAACCCTAACCCTAACCCTAACCCTAAGCCTAAGCCTAAGCCTAGCCCTAGCCAGCCCTGACAGGACATCACGGGGTGTGTGTGTGTGTTGCAGTGTGATGATGCATGCGGCGGCGTGATGGCGTGATGGACACGCTACACCCCGTCATGGGGAGACACTCCTCCCTCACTCGTCTGCGCAACAGCCGCCAATCAGCGTGTCAGGAGCCATAGCAGCCCCCCCCCGCTATGGCATCGCTATGGAGACGAGGCGGACGCTGATGCGTGGTACACACCTGAGGTGTGTCAATATACAGTCAGTGGAGGACAGAGAGACACAGAAGACATTACTGTCCTCTGAGTGGAAGATGATGAAGGAGGTGTCTCATTCACACACTCCTCCTTCATCAGTCCAGTCCCTCCCTCTCTCTCTCCTCCTGCAGTCCTGTCTAGTCACTGCAGAGACAGAGGAGGAGAGGAGGCGCAGAGAGAAACAAAGAGGAGCAACAGTGAGCATGGACGTCAAAGCACACGTGCTTCCAGCGTGTTGCTAGGAGAGGAGGTGAGGAGGGAACACCACCCCCTCCCCCACCCCTCCGTCAGTACTGTCAGTGATTCCACATGCCATCACACACACACACACACACACACACGCAGCTACAGCCAGTGAAGAGGAACGAGGGAGGAGCGACAGAGAACAGACGAAGAGAAGAATGAGACAAACGATGAGGTGCGTGCATTACATCATCAGTCAGCGTCATGGCAACCACCGAATCACACCTTAACGCTGCCTGCTCAGCAGACCTCAGATCAGCTCCCTCTGGTCGTCCACTTCTACCTGGACTGAACCACCTGGTCCCTAAACTCATCCGTCTGTCCTCAGAGACAGAGACGCTCAGCACACGTGCACACAAAGGGAGGTTCTGTTGTCTTACCTGTGAGAGGAGGTGTGTGTTCCATTCAGTGGGCGAGAGGCGGAGAGAGAGAGAGAGAGAGAGAGAGAACCAAGGTTAGTGAGGAGAAATAAACATCAGAGAACAGTGTCTTTTCATTTTGTACAAATTTATGGCAGAGCAGATCACACACACACACACACACACACACACACACACACACACACACGTCAGCATTTATGGAACAGCTGGAGCTGGACGCTCTGTCAGAGGTTCTAAATGATCCCGGGTCAAGTGTCTCCATCACCTGGCGAGGGCGGGGCTTCATAGCCAGGCAGCGAGAGCACCCAAAGACCCGCAGGTCAACGGGGTCAAAGCGTTTAACCCTTTCCTGCGCGTCCCAGACGGAGGAGGAGGGAGGAGCGGCAGGAGGCGAGTGGGAGAACCGAGGAGGGAGGACGACGATGAGCAGAGAATCCTTCATGATGTGAGTAAAATGAGGCCAGCTCTGATGGCACCTCCCTCCTCCTCCTCCTCCTTCTCCTCCTCACACACACAGAACGCTCAGCGCAGTGATGTTAGGGGCCGGCCAGAGGAAAGTTACAGCAGAGCGAATGAAGAGGAAAGAGAGGAGACAACAAAAGGAGGCGCAGGCAGAGTGAGGGAGTCACGGCTGGAATGTTAAAAGTGCAGTAGAGAAAATGCATGTGTGTGTATGTGTGTGTGTGTGTCCCTGTCGCAGTATAATCTGGACGAGTCGTGTCTCTCCAGAGATTAATCCGCCCCCGGCCTTGGACGTCACTCCCTAATCCACCCACATGGAACAGGCGCCGCTGATGACACGGCACACGCACGAGGTCGTGTGTGGTGACATCACTGCGGTCATGAATTACAGGTTAGACGTCCAGTGACATACACACACACACACTGACCAGACTCCCGTCTGGACGTCAGCTGATGAGTCGTCTGATGATGGAGGAAAGCAAGGGAACAGAAACACACCTGGAGGACGTCACCTCCTCCCTCCTCCCTGCTGCCCTTCACATCCTCTGTCCTAAATTCCTCCACTTTCTCCTCGTCCTTGTTCCACCAATCGCCTTTGAGGACAGGCCTGGCTCTAGTCCAGTCCACACACACACAGCCAGTTTGTATCAGAGTGAGTGTGTTACAGGTGAGGGCCAGGTGTGTGTGCTGCTACACACAGTCCAATAAAGTGAGTGTGTGTGTGTGTGTGTGTGTGTGTGTGTTCCACCTGAGATGAATCACAAGCGTCTGATTTGCTGAGAGTGGGGCTCAGCTGCAGGGGCCACACACACACACACACACACACACACACACACACTCTTATCAGCTCCATCGTGTTTCTCCCTCTCCTCCTCATTTGCTTTCTCCTCCGCTCCTCTTTTCTCCTCAGAGGAGAGAGAGTGTGCATGATGAGTTACGTGCACGATAGATTTGTACAGCCCGTCCTCGTGCACGAACACTTTCTGCAAGTTGTTCTCAGGCCGGATCAGACCACGGTGTGTGTGTGTGTGTGTGTGTGGGGACAAACCAAATGTCAACAAATCCTCCGTCTAATCATGTGTGAGCTCCCTGTGCATTGATGATCAAACAGAAACAGACACACCCCCGTGGACTGTCCCAAGGCCCCTTGAACCCCCACGTTAGTGGAGCGCCCCCCACAGGTGAGGAGGGGAACAGGTGTGGCAGTGTGAAGGTGTGTGGTTCACACAGACTCCACCCCCAGAGCGTCCTCGGCCCAGATGACAGAGGACGACACACACACACACACACAAGAAGAAGTCGCAGATGACCCCGAAGATATCAGATATAAGGTGTGTTTGTTTAATCTTCTGAAGTGGTTTTAGGAAATGAGACGAGCTCATGCATGTCCTCCTGCTCCTCCTCCCCCTGCTCCTCAGTGTGTCAACAGATCTTCACTCTGCTGACACTTCACTGATCCATGAGAGGAGTAGGAGCAGGAGGACACACGGTTAACGGAGGAGGAGGAGGAGGAGGAGGAGCTGATAATGGAAGCAGCATCAGACCGTGGACATGTGTGGGTCAAACACAGGGACAAAGACAATCCAGTGTCTCACTCTACACAGGAAGGAGACACGCATGACTTCACGTGCACACACACGTGCACGAGGCTGTCAAAAAATGAAACTGGGTCCAGCGACAGCAGCGTCTCAGCTCAGTAGATCAGTCTGGGGTCAATGGGTTCACCTGAGAGAGGAGGAGCTGCAGAGGAGGGAGCAGAGGAGGGAGCAGAGGAGGAAGCAGAGGAGGGAGGAGAGGAGGAGCTGCAGAGGAAGGAGCAGAGGAGGGAGCAGAGGAGGGAGGAGAGGAGGAGCTGCAGAGGAAGGAGCAGAGGAGGGAGCAGAGGAGGGAGCAGAGGAGGAGATGCAGAGGAAGGAGCAGAGGAGGAGCTGCAGAGGAAGGAGCAGAGGAGGGAGCAGAGGAGGAGATGCAGAGGAAGGAGCAGAGGAGGAGCTGCAGAGGAAGGAGCAGAGGAGGGAGCAGAGGAGGCGATGCAGAGGAAGGAGCAGAGGAGGAGATTCAGAGGAAGGAGCAGAGGAGGGAGCAGAGGAGGAGATGCAGAGGAAGGAGCAGAGGAGGAGCTGCAGAGGAAGGAGCAGAGCAGGAGACGTGAGCACAGCGCGTCACATATAAAACACCTGGCCAGAGGAAGTTGCTGCTCTCACTCGGGAGGAGGAGGAGGCCAGAGCTGAACTAATGGGGCACCCAGAGACTCAGACGGAGGAAGAGAGAAAAATCTTTCCATCAATTATTCAATAATGGAAGTAAATTTCACACCATGAAGGAAGCCGACGAGATGAAGCAAATTATTATTTTCATCTTGTTTTTCTCTTCTTCAGAGCCCCCCCCCCACACACACACACACACACCTGTGACTAAATAAAAGCTGACTGATTCAGAAGCATCTCTGCTGCTGTGGGACCTGGACGCCGTCACCAAACGCAGGGGAGCCAGGGCTGAAGGGAGATCAGGGCCGAGCTGTGCCCACAGAGCGCCAACATCAGCAGGATCTGAACCTGCCTGCACGCGCCTGCTGCAGGGAAACCACGAAAGCACTCCTCACTGCTCCTTCTCCTCTCCCACTCCTCTCCTCTGTCACTGCTCCTTCTCCTCTCCCACTCCTCTCCTCTGTCACTGCTCCTTCTCCCCCTCCTCTCCTCTCCCACTCNNNNCCACTCCTCTCCTCTGTCACTGCTCCTTCTCCTCTCCCACTCCTCTCCTCTGTCACTGCTCCTTCTCCTCTCCCACTCCTCTCCTCTGTCACTGCTCCTTCTTCCACTCCTCTCCTCTGTCACTGCTCCTTCTCCTCTCCCACTCCTCTCCTCTGTCACTGCTCCTTCTCCTCTCCCACTCCTCTCCTCTGTCACTGCTCCTTCTCCCACTCCTCTCCTCTCCCACTCCTCTCCTCTGTCACTGCTCCTTCTCCTCTCCCACTCCTCTCCTCTGTCACTGCTCCTTCTCCCTCTCCCACTCCTCTCCTCTGTCACTGCTCCTTCTCCCACTCCCCTCCTCTGCTCCTCTCAGCCTATTTTTCGGAGCATGTGCCAGTGAGACAGCAGCAACACGACGCTCTGACCCAAATACAGCGGCGTGGCACATGATTGGCTGAGAGATGGAGCGGGGGGGGGGACCTTTAAAATTCAAACATTTATATAAGCAGGAGCCTCTCTCCCTCTATTCTATCCCCCCATCTTCCACTTCCTCTGCACCACGAGACAGAGGGAAATGAAATATGAAGGAGCGACGTGGAGTCAACGGTTCCCTGATCAAAGCGTGGCAGGAACGCAGCACGACTCCGCCTCCATCATCAGCTGATTAACGATCGTGCTGGGGGTCCATGTCCACAAATGTCAACGTTTTCAGATGCACCCCCCCCCGGTGTCATCACATGCACAGTTTAACAGGTGCAGGGACAGGGACAGGGACGAGTGCAGGGACAGGGACAGGGACAGTCATCACCTCATTAAAACATCAGTTAAACGTGGAGGGTGTCAGAGGAAACACAAGACTGGTCCAGAACTACAAATAAAGATTCATGTAATCATCCAACCTCTGACCCCCGCCCCCCCAGGGTGGACAGACAAACACCAGCAGAGACGCCATGTCCTCCATCCTCCTGGGACAGAAACACGGAAGACTCAGGATATTTTGTTTTCCAGAGCGATTTGTTTTCAATGAAGCAGAAATAATGTTGTTTTGGTTCCAAAATTAGTGTTTGCACACACACACACACACACACACACACACCGTACAAACTGCTGCAGCCTGAGGTGACGCCACAGGTTCATTTCCCTTTGACTAATCTGAAGTCTACAGTCGAAGATGAAGCTGCAGGGAGCACACACACACACACACACACACACACACACACACACACACACACACACACACAGTATTTATAGAGCCCCCCCCCTCCTCCTGACGTCCCAAACATTTCTCCATGTGCTCTGAGAGCTGTTCTCCCTCTGAGCGATCACATGACAAACACTTTCAAAGTGCTGCAGTGTGATCACCCCCCCCCCCCCCCCCCCCCCCCCCCCCACACACACACACACACACACACACACACACACACACTTCTGTCTCCCAGGGGACATAAACGAGGCCACATTCTCTCTTTTCTCTTATGCAACTTCATCAGAGCGACGACGCAGGAGGAGATTCTTCAGCAGGAGCAGCCTCCTCCTTTATCTCAACAGCCTGGGAACGTGCACGTGTGCATACACACCAACACGTCATGCAGGCCCACAGATCACATGACAAAGACTGGTCCCTGACCTCCACCTCTTCATGGATTCAGAAAGCTGCATGACCATTTATTTATTCACCGGCCCCGCCCCCCAGGACGCAGTCAGGCGTCACGTCTGCAGACGTTGAGCGGCGCTGCTCACACGCAGTCTGGGGGCAGAGCCTGCAGGCTGGCGTGCACGTCTGCTCTCGTCTGTCCGTGTTTACAGAGCAGGTGCAGCACGCCAGTGTGTTCCTGCTCTGCCTGGAGCTGAAGTGACCACGGCCAGGACACAGGGACTGAAAGGCCCGGGAGCAGGGGTCAGTGGGGGTCAGCGGCAGGCCGTACCTGCTGCCTGGCGTGACACGAGAACAGGAGGCAGCTGGGCCTCTGACAGAGGAAACAAAGCTTTAAAAACACGGCCCAGTTTATTCTCTCCTCACGAGCACGACGAGGCTCCCAGTGCACACCTGTTCAATGGCTCCTGCAAAGAGGAGGAAAGGGGAGGAAACGCAGGAGGCGGGGGGAGCAGGCAGAAGATCAAAGGACGTGATAAAGAAAAGAAGCCGGACGAGACATTGAGGACGGAGCTGTAAGTCAGCTGATCTTGTGACATCACTGTGGTCACCGCCCCTGCTGCAGGTGAGGGTGCACGCTCAGGGAGTGGGCGTGCACGAAGGAGGCTGCTAAAGAGTGATGACGTGAGGATGATGATGATGATGATGCAGCTCGTGTCTGAAAACGTCTTTACAGTCAAAGAGATAAAGGGGGGCGGTGACATCACTGAGCACTTTCTTTGATGACTCTCAGTATGTGCACGTGTCTGATGTGCAGGATCTGAGACGGGGGGGAGGGGGAGGGGTTAAAGATGCAGAGGACACAGGGATTTAAAGGATGTGGAAATTTGTGAGGTTAAAAAAAAACTGTTTGTGCTCGAGGCTGCGTACGTGAGCGTGTCCACCTTCCTGTGACACTCACACACACACACACACACAGGCTCTGTGCTCTCGTTGCCAGGGCGACAGCGCGTCACAGGGTTAGCAAACAAACAGCCCATAATATGACGGGAAACTACACAACATGACAAAGCTGCACCCGCCTCCCCCGACGCCACGGAGGCTCCTGATTGGTCGAGCAGCTGAACGAACTGAAGCGAGACAGAACCCAAACAGTTAAATTGTAACTGTGCAGATTTCTTCACTTTCCAAAACACATCAGAGCAAAAGTTCAGTGAATCAGAAAATCCCCGAAAAAAAGTTCAGACAGAGAAACGTCTCCTGGTGACTGTCCCAGATCAACACTGAGGCATGACTGAGAGCGTGTGTGTGTGTGTGTGTGGCGGCAGCCTTACTGAAGCTGCTCGTGTGTAATCTCCAGGCCTAATAAGGATCAATGTAAATGCAGAGTGATATTGTTCCTTCCAATGTCAGGAGCTGAGAGGATCACACACACCCCTCCCACTGCGTGTGTGTGTGTGTCATGACTCATACACCTCCAGGTGAAGCAGGGCTGGAGCAGACTGCATGCTAACGCTAAACCACACAACCAAAGCAGCATCAGCAACACGTCAGAGGATCACACAGGAGCGTGCACGTGAACGTCTCCACGGCCACAGGACGCAGGACGTCCCATGTGGCCCCCGGCCCTGAGATCACCCACCACCCAGAGAGTTGGGAATCAAAGCTATGAATGATCAAAGGACACATGTCAACACGTCAATCAGACCCTCATGGGTTCCTGAGGATCCTGAGGTCGACAAGCAGAACAACAACACAATGAAACTGATGCTAAGCTAATGCTAACGCCAGCCGCCAATCAAACTCACAGAAGAAGGAAGAGGCAGACTCACTCAGTCTGAAACACCAGCCTGTGTGTTAGTGTCTCCTGAGGATGCCTCATTCTGCAGTTATCCACCAGGTGTGTTGTTGCCATGGTAACAGGTGTAATCTATCTGTCGGTGACCTTTCACCTTCTCTGTATAAACCGTCGCTTTTCTTTAATGCTTCAAAGTTTCAGGGTTCCGCTCAGCATGTTGTTAACTGGGTGAAACGCGCTCGCCGCCTGACTGAGTCCCCGCCCATTTAGCCGAGCGCCACTTCAGCATAACTGCGCTCTAAAGGAGCCGGCCTCAAAAATGCACACGACCACACCAGCCTCGATTACTCTCCATTAATAACCTACAGTCTCTGCCTGTTAGCGGCGGCGGGCTGCACCATCTGGCTCCGGGGGGGGGCGCAGTAGGAGGAGGAGGAGGAAGTTCACAGAAAGTGTGAAGTTGGATTCAGACAACTTTGCTTATTATTTATAAAGGAGTGACAGCTGCTCTGCTGACGTCACAGTGACCTTTAGATGACATCATCAACACGTGGGCGCCCGTCCTGCTCGAGCCGATGAGAAGGTCAGCCATCACTTCCTGTCAGTGAGTAACACTGAGCTGCCGCCGCGCTCCTGACAACACGCCTCCGGCTTCCCTCGCCACGAGCGGAGCCACGCCTCCAGTGAGAGGAGCAGGTGGAGGGAGGAGCCTCCAAATCAAACCCGGTGTTAAAGAACAGAAACATCAGAGATCTGAGGCGAATCAAAGACAAACAGGAGGCAGGATGGACAGCGAAGACAGAAGACGCGAGTGGACGTCCAGTAATGCAGAGGGGTCGCTGACCTCCGGGGCTGTGCCGTCGCTTACAGATTGGGACCGAAATAGATCCAGAGGAGGAACACACACACACACACACACACACCTGAGGGGACATTTATCTCAGAGACACACACACACGCTCACAGGCTCCGTCCTGCAGCTACAGACAACAAACGTGTCCTGCGCCTCCTCTGCTCCCTCCACCTGCACTAATGGATAGCAGAAGACAGATTACACCCCTGAGGAGCGTGTGTGTGTGTGTGCTGGATCATGAAGAAGAATTTATTGATGTGTAAGTGTAAACAGAGGAGAGGATTTGACAAAACTCTTTCTGGGCTCTGTGTGTGTGTGTGTGTGTACAGGGAAGAAGCTGTTACTCTCCTCCATGTTGAGGGGCGCCTCCTCTTTTCTACCTGTATTGTCTACAACATCATCAATGGGGGGGGTTCCCTGCAGGACTCTGTGTTAGCGTGACAGCTGGATCAGCATCACAACGACAAGTTCACACATCTCCTGGGAACACAGGTGCACACACACACACACACACACACACACACTAGCATTTTCAGAAGCGCCTATGTGCATGTGACATCGCGTCAGTGTGAAGAAACAAAGGAAAGTGTTCACGCACAAATGGAGAAAGAGACACTATGGAGTCAGTTAGCTGCAGGTCACTCCGACGGTGGTGAGGCCACAGTGGGAATGTAAATATCATCCCTGTTGCCTTTGTTCTCTCTCCATCAAAGCCGAGTTGGCATTTAGGCAAATCTCTGACTTGAGAGGGAGGGAGGGGTCCCGCTCCCTCCTCCCCTGCTCCTGCTCCAGAGTTCACAGACTCGTGATAGAGATGGAGCTTGACATTTCCCTCTGAACAAAGAACGAGGAGAAAGAAAAACCACAGCGCGGCTTCAGCAGAGAGAGAGAGAGAGAGAAAACAAACAAAAAAAAAGATCAATACTCGAGGTCTAATAAAGGGAGGATTCATCGGCACCTCGCAATAATGCGAGGCAACGTCGATGGGGCTCAGGAGGCGTCTAAAGAAGCAAGGGAGAGCTGAGGAGGCGCACGCTTCCTTCAGAACCGCGGAGAGCTCCCGGTGTGGGAATAGCACCAGGACAGCTCCTCCCAGCCCTCGGTGACCTTTCACCTGCTTTCAGGCTGAAGGGTGTCCCAGGGTCTGCTGCTCCTCATGTGTCTAACCTGACAGGACACCCCCCTCCTCCTCCTCCTCCTGCTCCTGCTCCTGCTCTCTGTCAGCTCATTAAGCTTGACTTATCTCACAGAGCAAAGCGGAAATTAAATCCTGGGCCCTGAACCACCTCCTTCCCCTGTGCCCCTTGTTTTCTTGTTCTGTAACCTCCACCCCCCCCCAATACCTCCCACGTTACCAAGTCAACAGAGCTAAATTATGCCTTGTGTGTGCACGTGTTTCTTCCTGGATGGAAATCAAAATGCCTCGATGAAGCTGTTTGTGTTCAGGATTCTGAGGAGGATGGACCCTACGTCTTTCTGGACACTGTCTTGTTGTCCAGTGTCTCTCTCCTCCCTCAGTGAGGAGCACGGAGGAGTCAGGGTATCAGAGAGTATGAGGTCACAGGAGATTAAAACAAAGTGTGCGTGGTCGTAACAACACAGAGAGACACACACACACACACACACACACACACACACACACACACACACACACACACACCAGCTCATTCATATCTGGCAGCTGAAGGTGCAGCCGAGCATTTAGCCTCGCCTGCTGTGACGCATGCAGCGCAGAGCGGCCGTGATTCGTCACCAGCCAATAGGATTAGCAATGCCGGGTGTTGCATTGTGGGTACTGTCACGCCTGGGAGCTACGGCTCAGCGTGAATGGACAGGCAACAAGAACCGAGGCCAACATGAGAGCACGTACAACGTGAGTTTAACCTGGGGGGGCCTCCTGTTGATCAGAACCTTCCAGAATCAGCTACATGTTCCAACACGTCCAGTTCAGGGTCTGAACCACAACAACGACCCGTCTGAAGAGTCATCAGACAGAGCTGAGCAACGAAACAACACACACACACACACACACACAGTCTCCACGGCGTGGACAAACAAACAAGTAAACAAACAGCAGACCCACGTAATGGCTGACACACACAGCATGTACAGCAGCTCGCTCAGGGGACGGTGTAAACACAGGAAAGAGAGGGATTTGGGGGGGGGGGGTGCCAACACTCAACTCAGCAAAAACATGAGAACACGTCCGAGTGGATTAAAACTCTTCCACACGACATTCAGTGGAGATGCAGTGGGAGGACCAGCTGTGATGATGTCACACCCTTTAACGTTCATCACTGGGAATAAAACCTGCACACACTGAACACAACTCTGGATTTATTCAAAGGGGCGTTGCCTCTTCTTCTTCTCTTCTTCTTCTTTTGTTTTCACTGGTCGAGCCACAATCATTCATCCAGGAGTTTGCACTTTCCTCTTTTTCTTCTGTTGTTTGTTGTTGGTTTGATGGCAGAGCTCTTCAGAGGCCCCGCCCCCACGGAGGTTAGGAGCTCAGAGCAAACAAATTAAAAAACATGCGACATACACGATCAGAGCGAAGCCCACCAGCAGCTTATCGTCCTCTCCCAGGGCGAGTTCCTTCAGCAGGCACTGCACCAGCACCTCCACCAGGCCGGCGTCCTGCAGCGGCCATGCTCCGCCCATCACCTTGGTCCCGCTCAGCCTTTTTTTCAGTCTCTTGATCACGGCACTGGCCAGCTCGTCGGGAAAGCACAGGAGGTAGTACTTCAGCTTTTGCTTGGGCAACATCTCCACGGTCTTCTTTGTCACCCGCAGGACGTAGCCACATTTCTGGCAGGGGTCCGACTCCACCGTCCCCAGCTGGTCCAGGACCCTCTTCGTCAGACGGGCAACAAGGATCCATGAATCTCTGGTCTTTCGGGTCAGAGTCTTGTCCTGTTTGATGGCATTTACAATCGCGTCCTCACATCTGTGCAGATCGGACGCTTGGGACGCTCCTTGCTGCGCTCCTGCCGTGGTCATTTTAACGGCGAGGGGCGTGGCCGTTCCCCTCATGATTTAACGAGAACGGGTGAAACGTGAAAACTGTCATGGACATAGAAGAAACACACTGTTAGAGATTATAGACAATGAAGATCTGTTTGCGTATGTCCATGCTCTGGATCAAAGGCACGCACTCGTATGATGTCGCAGCTCAGTTTCTTTCAACATGTCCACCGAAGAAGAAGAAGAAGAAGAACAACAACAGCCACATAGCAGCCATCACTGAGTGGGAGGCAGGAGTTTGTTTTGAACCATCTCATCCAATGGAACCAGTGATGGAGTTTCTGTTCCCCACCGGCATGGAGCCCAACGCCGTCACCGAGAGCATCCAGGAGTGCCTCCTGACCGGCATGGTGCCCCAGCAGATCAGCTACCTCATCGACCAGCTGGCCAAGGAGAGGGCCAACCTGAGCACAGAGTACAACTGGAGGATCCAGCTCAGTCAGGAGGTGGAGAGCCTCAAACAAGAGCTGGTTCGCCAGAAGAAGCTCAAGGAAATGTTCATCAACAGAGGAAAGGTGACCAAGCAGGAGCTGGAGAGGCTCCAGAAGTACAGCAACCCAGAAACCCTGAGCACTGCCAACGTGGCGTCCCAGGTGAACAAAACCATCAAGAGGAGGAACAAAAAAGACCTTCAGAAAGACTACGAGGAGCTGCAGGTGGCCCACATCATCAAGCAGGAGAAGCTCCACAACGAGCTCCAGGAGGAGAAGGACAAAAACAAGCTCCTCCACGAAGAGCTGGAGAACATCAGAGCTTCTCACCGCGGACCCTCCCACAGTCATGTGACCAACCAGGAGACGTTGAGCGGTGAGCTGCAGGAGGAGAGGAGGAGGAACAGCTCTCTGGAGGAAGAGCTGCTGCAGCTCAGGGCTTCTTACCAAGAGATCTGCCAACGCCACGCAACCAACCAGGAGAGGTTCAACACTGAGCTCCAAGAGGAGAAGAAGGAGAAGCACGTGCTCCAAGAGGAGCTGGTGAAGCTCAGGGCTTCTTGTAACGAGGTCTCCCCACGTCATGCAACCAACAAGAAGAGGTTAAACAGCGAGCTCCAGGAGAGGAGGAGGAGCCACGCTCTCCAAGAGGAGCTGATGAAGCTCAGGGCTTCTTGTAACGATGCTCCTGACCAGGAGGAGGTCAACACCGAGCAGCAGGAGAAGAAGGCCATGACTTGTCTCAGACAAGAGCTGAAGAGGCTCAGGTCTGTTTTCCTGGAGGTGTGTCAGGACCACGAGTCTGACGCCTCCACCGCTGAGCTCGCTGCAGAGGCTGAGATGCGTCTCACTGAGGAGTCGCCCCTCTCCAGCGCGTTCCCTGAGAAACCCAAGAAGGCGTCGCTGTGGAAGAGAATCGGCCACACCTTGGGCTGGAGAAAGCCAGAGTGCTGGAAGAAGACGCCAGTGGCCACCCAGCAGCACCTGAGCTCCTGAAGACTCGAGGTCACTCACAGGTCACCAACATGCCAGGGCCCGGGGCCACGCCGCAGCTCCTGGCTGAGGCTCAGAGTAAACACGGTCACGGCGCCGGGCTTCCTGCGTCAGAGTCTCTGTGTGCGACGTTGGACTCGGAGGTTTCCTTTGGACCTCAGCCTCACACACGCGGCGATGACATCACTGACCCGCTCCGCCCACCTGAGATGGAGCAGGTCTCTTCAGTAGAACTGAGCTCGGTGAAGAACAGCAGGAGGCAGAGCTGCAGCCCTGCGTCTGTCCCCACCCCCTCCATGACTCAGCAGGACACCAACAGAGAGAGAAAGCCACACAAAAAACAAAACAAACAAAAAAAACACGAGCTCAGCAGCAACAAACAAAACATCAATAAATGTGGACTCTTAAACATAAGGTCGCGTTCATCAAAGCCTCTTTTATTAAACGGCACCGTCTCTGGTCACAGCGCTGACCCGATGTCCCTCCCTGAGACCCGGCGGCGTCCCGTGGCGTGTTCCATCACACAGCGAATCCAACACGAGCAGAACGTAACTTCACCAGGTCACAGTAACGAAGCTCTGTGATTAACGCTGACGATTATTTCCCACTGATTAAGATTGAGAGATAAACGATTTATGTGACGTGCGTCCCACTGGCTCCACAGAGGCTGGTGGCGTGTTGAGGGCGCAGCTGGAGGCGTGTTGAGGGCGCAGCTGGTGGCGTGTTGAGGGCGCAGCTGGTGGCGTGTTGAGGGCGCAGCTGGAGGCGTGTTGAGGGCGCAGCTGGTGGCGTGTTCCGCTGAGTGACATCATCCAGTTCACTGTGATTCATTTGGCATTTTGTTGGTCGGTTGGGATCCTGTTTGTCACCTACGTTATTTCATTTTGTTCTTCAGTTGATCCACTAACCAGGGGACTAGTTCTCCCTCTGACTTAAACCAGGTGAGATGAAAAGCATCAGAGACACGTGGGGTCCGGAGGAACCGCTGTAAAAGATTATAGACAAGGGATCGTTTCAAAACCCTATATCTGTATGTTCAGGCTCTAGATCAAAGGCACAAATGCTCTGGATCAAGGGCACGTGCTTGTATGATGTTGCAGCTCTGTTTCTTTCAACAGCCCCAGCAGCGTTCTGAGGAACACCAGCCTGGAATCATCTCGTCGTCGGGCGCCGTCACTGAGCGGGAGGCAGGAGTTTGTTTTGAACCATCTCATCCAATGGAACCAGTGATGGAGTTTCTGTTCCCCACCGGCATGGAGCCCAACGCCGTCACCGAGAGCATCCAGGAGTGCCTCCTGACCGGCATGGTGCCCCAGCAGATCAGCTACCTCATCGACCAGCTGGCCAAGGAGAGGGCCAACCTGAGCACAGAGTACAACTGGAGGATCCAGCTCAGTCAGGAGGTGGAGAGCCTCAAACAAGAGCTGGTTCGCCAGAAGAAGCTCAAGGAAATGTTCATCAACAGAGGAAAGGTGACCAAGCAGGAGCTGGAGAGGCTCCAGAAGTACAGCAACCCAGAAACCCTGAGCACTGCCAACGTGGCGTCCCAGGTGAACAAAACCATCAAGAGGAGGAACAAAAAAGACCTTCAGAAAGACTACGAGGAGCTGCAGGTGGCCCACATCATCAAGCAGGAGAAGCTCCACAACGAGCTCCAGGAGGAGAAGGACAAAAACAAGCTCCTCCACGAAGAGCTGGAGAACATCAGAGCTTCTCACCGCGGACCCTCCCACAGTCATGTGACCAACCAGGAGACGTTGAGCGGTGAGCTGCAGGAGGAGAGGAGGAGGAACAGCTCTCTGGAGGAAGAGCTGCTGCAGCTCAGGGCTTCTTACCAAGAGATCTGCCAACGCCACGCAACCAACCAGGAGAGGTTCAACACTGAGCTCCAAGAGGAGAAGAAGGAGAAGCACGTGCTCCAAGAGGAGCTGGTGAAGCTCAGGGCTTCCTACCAGCACATTAGCCACAGCTACGAGGCTGATGTGGTGGCCACCAGGCTCAGGGCTGAGAACCTGCAGCATGAGCTGGAGAAACAGATCTGGTTCAACCAGATGAGAATGTTACAGGACGAGCACATGATCCAAAACCTGAGGGAGGAGCAGAACTGCCTCCTGCGGCAGATGGAAGATCTGAGACTGAAACAGGAAAACGCCTTTGAACAGGAGAACATTTTGCAGCAAGAGATGAATGAGCTGAAAACTCAGCTGGACGCCGAGCTCTGTGGTCCACGCCAGGAGGAGACCGCGAAGAAGAACCCTCTGGAGGAGGAGCTGCTGAAGCTCAGGAATTCGTATCATGAGATCTGCAAGAGACATGCAACCAACCAGGAGAGGTTCAGCACTGAGCTCCAAGAGGAGCAGGAGGAGAACGTTCTCCAAAAGGAGACAATGGAAGTCAGGTGTTCCTGTGATGAGGCCTGTCACAGTCACGCTCCCAACCAGGAGGCGCTGGAGCTCCAGGAGAGGAGGAGGATCAACGCTCTCCACGAAGAGCTGATGGAGCTCAGGGCTGTGTTTAAGGAGGTCTGTCAGGATCACGAACGAGACGTGTCCACCAGCGAGCTCGGGCCAGAGAGCGAGGAGTCCGTCTCCAGCCTTCTCCCCGAGAAACCCAAGAAGACGTCCCTGTGGAGGAGAATCAGCGAGGCTGTGGGGTGGACGCCACCCGAGTGTTGGAAGAAGACCCTGGAGAGCATCCAGCAGCACCTGGGCTGAGCCCTTCCTCTTCATCACGTGTTTTATTTCCACTGGACCCGAGGTTCTCCACCGACAGAAGCTCTCAGCTGTTGGACAGTGGACAGCTGTTGGACGGTCATGGGACTCAGACTAAGAGCTCAGTGAGGACCTGAGGTCGTGTCCCAATGAATTCAAGACGTTCCACATGAAGAGTCCAGGTGTTGCTGGTCCCCCCACCGTCCACTGTCCACCATGGACCAGGGGACAGTGGACTCAGTGATGGACACCACGTGTCTGTTCCAAATGTAATAAAAGACAAAATATTTTTCCCACAATGACGTGCGCAGTCTTTTCTGTTTCAGGAGAAGCCTGGGTTACACACACACACACTCACACACACACACACACACACACACACACACTCACACACAGACCCCGCCCCCCCGGTCTGCAGCGTTGCATTGTGGACAGGTTATTAAACAATGAACAGAATGTTTGGTGTAAACCGTCCAGTTAACACCTGAACACAACACACACAGCCTGAAGCCACGTTTATAAGCCCCCCCCCCCCCCCCCCCCCCCCCCTTTTTTAACCCCCCCCCCCCCCCCCCACACACACACACAGACGCCGTGCACAGATTTTTGCATTTCTGCAAACTAGCCATGTAAATTGGCTAATATGCAGAAACATTCTGCTGAGGCCTAGTATCCTATGTGTGTGTGTGTGTGTGTGTGTGTGTGTTGGGCTCTTGTCGGCACGGCTTTGCGAAAAACGGCGATATGGTTAAACAAAATGTGTGTCACCATTTCTTTCTGTCAGCCAGCGTCAACATTTGTATTCGAGTCTCTAAATCACAATAAACAGAGGGAGGGGCTGCACATATAGACGCACACGCGCGTGCGTGCGTGCGTGCGTGTGAGATGTAAACACACATTTGTGCATGAATCCAGCTCTGACAGCCCAGCGCTGCCCGATCCCAAACACAGGACACAGCTCAGGCTCAAATCTGAGTCCATGGCCACGCCCCCTGCGAGGGCATCCGCCGACGCTCGAGGAGAAAAAAGAAAAGCCACTTTCTGGATGAAGGTGGCGATGGTAATGATGTCATTGATGTCCCCGCTCAAACCTGCATGAGGTCCCTGTGCACATGAAAGAGTCAGACACCCGTGTGTGTGTGTGTGTGTCTGTGTGTGTCCAGTCTATATGCACTGAAATGCCAGCGACTTAACGAACAAGCCGACGCTGTTATTTTGACTAGAAAGACAATTCTGCTCCGTTGGACAGATGGAGGTCAGCCCCGCCCCCTCCTCTCCGTTCTCGCTGACCCTGGCGTCGTCCTCTCATGAAGACGCTCCCCTCCTCGTCCCTTTGAGGACGCCGCTCATGAAGGTTCCCCGCCACAGCCTGACAGGCTGAGCGCCGTCAGCGCCTGCGGCTCCGTTCAGAGGCCACCGATACATTCAGCGCCGGCGCCGCGTCCTCGCCACTCACAGACGACACCGGTCTGACCCTGTCAGGAATCCAGCCGCCCTCTGAGGGCCAAGGAGCGGCAGCACGCGCCTCCCAGGGAGCGGGGGTGTGACAGGACTCTGACAGCGTCTCAGCACGCAGGCTAACACGAGGGGGCGTGGCTCATTAGGGGCCACTGTTTACACGTCTGTAAACACCCTGACCACCCGGCTAATGTTCGTTCTCGTCCGGCTCCGCCTTCGCCTGCAGCCCCAGGTGAGACGAGCGGAAAGTAAAACCAGAGAAGGTCTCTTTCCTTCTCTTTGCTCTGAGAGCAAAGACCGTCCAACCCAGCCGCGCAGCTAATGAAGAGAATGTGACATGAGAGGGAGGAGGAGCGGCGCCACAGAGAAGCCGATATCAAACAGATTGGACAATAATCCACAAATGGATGATTTTTCTGCTCGAGCAGAAAACACAACTTGTAGCGACGACCATGAAATGATTCGCTCACAAAGTGGAATCACGGGAACGACTCCAGAAGAGGCGAGAATTCACCATGGCGTGCACGTGCTGCCGGTTAGAACCACACAGCCTGAAAGCCATCATAATATCGCTTCAGAAATCCTCCACGGCGAGGAGCAGAAAACTGGGCGGAGCCCCGAGCTGGCTGAACAAAAAAGTTTCTCCATTTACGAAAACTAACCCCAGGTCAGAGGTCAGAGGTCAGAGGTGAAAGCAGCGATCACGAAAAGAGAGAAAGTGGAGAAATTATTTCACAGCGTTTCATCAGGACTGACCGGCGGCGAGAACGCTAACGTGTGTGTGTGAGTCACAGAGGAGGCCAAGAATCTGGTTACGGTTGTGTGAGGTCATCAGACGTGAAGCTAACGAGCTGCAGCTTCCTCCAGTAAAACAATCATGTTCTGTTTCCCCAGAGGATCACCACCACTGCTGTGTGTGTGTGTGTGTGTGTAACAGTGAGAGAGAACGGCTGAAGAGTGTATGATGTTCCAGCTGCAGCAATAAGCCTGTTCAAGGACACACACACACTCAGATCTAATCACTGCTGCACATTATATAAGTTAAATAGAGTGGAACTCAGGACTGATCAGAGATATTATAAAGCCACAGAGGCTGAACCCTAACGCTGACCCTGACCCTGACCCAGGGAGGCGTGTGCATGGAGTGAAGCTCGGGTCTCGTCCATAACTCACACGACACCGTGAACGAATTCATGACGAAGACGACTGAAGTTTAACACGTGGGATGGTCAGGACGTATATACAGGAGGGCGGGGCTAACCTGGGTTAACGCATCATCTGGACTGCGGGGGGGCAGAGAGAAACAAAGAGAGGGAAAGACAGCGAGCGTCCGAGGAGGAGGAGAGAGAGGGAGCGCACATGTACACACACACACACACACAGATCAAGTCAAATATGCTGTTTGGATGGACGAGTGTTTCATTAATAACACAGCTGTTGTGCAGCAGCTGGTTCACTGTGCACTTGGTCTGCTCCGCTACACACCAAGAGAGTGTGTGTGTGAAAAAGAGGAAAACACATTACACCAAAATAAACACATCTATACTCCCACCGCCTCAGTCCGGTTGAACCGGTGGGGGGGGGTCTCAGGGACAGTGGATCCATTATCATTGAAATGTGGCAGCAGCCGAATTTAATTTGAAAAGAAAAAGTCATTTAAACACACACACACAAACAACTGAACAACATTGGTGTCCTTGAACTCATTTGAATTATCACAGCACACACACATACACACACTGTTCCTTTGTGGCCCGCCCCACCTCCACAGCCGACAACACACACTCTGGGTCTGCCAGCACCCGTCAACACACACACACACACTGACTGACGCCTCCACTCAGCCCCTACCAGCGTTTAAACGCTCGGTCAAACCCTGTCTGAGCGAGGGGCTGCGGCTCTCACACACACACACACACACACACACACGATGCGTTAAACGGGTTAGCATGTAGCCATTAGCAGTGCTAGCAGGAACATTTAGACTCCGTGAAGGATCATTCAAAGAACACGTCAGTGACACACTGAGGTCTGAGCCCTGGCACCTCACAGCCCCTTAGAGCCCGAGGCCATTCTGTGTGTGTGTGTGTGTGTGTGTGCGCACATGTCAGTGTTGCATTATGGATGTGTGCATGTGTACACACACACACACAAAGGCAAATGGGCGCCATCGTCTCCCCGCTGACAGCAGCCATGGGGGGGGGGTCTGACATGTCAGGGATCCACTGGGATCATGGGGGGTTGAAGGGGAAGGAGTCATCCAGAGAAGGAGTGTCTGAGTCAGTGGACTCCGTGTGTGTGTGTGTCAGCAGGTGGTCCTCTCTCACCTGGCTCCTCCCCCTCGCCAGCTCTCCCGCTCAGTTAAGAAACTCAGTAAAAACTCTGGAACTTTCTGGGTCACATTCACTCACTGCTTCTTCCTCTGACACTAATTCTCTCTAAGCCTCCTTTATCCTCCGTATCTGCTCTTTTTTTCCTCCACGGCGCCGCAGCGTGCTTGAGTTTCCCCTCACACGTCTTGGCGCCGAACGGCAGATTAAAACGCTGCAACAAACGAAAAGTACATTTTTAAAAAAAGGACACAACAAGGTGGTATGTTCCATCAGATGAGCTCAGAGATGACGCTGCACCTGCTTTGTGTGAATTTACAAACGTCACGAGGCCCAGAGGAGCTGATTCCATCACCGCCCGTGTAATGGAAACCAGTGAATCACTGGGTAATTAGCATCCTAATCTGCAGTCATCTGCAGTCTCATCCTTGAGGGACGTGGGGACACACACCCCCCCGCCACAACAGCGTGCACGCTAATGAAGACACTGACGGAATGAATCACTGGTTCAAACGCAGACAGGCTGAGGTGAGGAAAACATTCAGATGATTCATGGCGAACGACCACAGAGGTTGACAGACGGGCGGGGGCGGAGTCATTAGTGAGTTCATAAAGAGAGAGAAGTGTCCTGTCCCTCCCCCTGGAGGCCTCTGCTGATCGACCCCTGGTTGGAAGGACAACATGCGGTGATGGGCTGATCGACACGTGCACGCTCTTCCATCGAGCGCACGGCCACACTTAATAGGTTTCTTGCCCTACAACCGCCTGTGTTGTCCACACACACACTGTCTCACTGTCAGCTGGTCAGACCCCCCCCCCCCCCTTGCCCTACAACCGCCTGTGTTGTCCACACACACACTGTCTCACTGTCAGCTGGTCAGCCCCCCCCCCCCCCGACACGGATTGCCATGGCGACGTGCGTCAGCCCTGTTGGCACGGTGACCTCCCATCACCTCCTCAGGTCACCTTGTCTTCGCCCCGGCCCCCCGCTGAGAGTGGGCCTTTTTTTGGCGTGTGCATTTCATTTCAGCATGCTGATCTGGCACTTCACCCCCCCCCCCCCCCCCCCCCCCCCCCCCACACACACACACACACACACCCTGCTCCTCCTTTCTCTAAGACGACGGCTCTCGGTTCCATCTGATGCTGATAGAAACATAACAACATATAATATTATATAATCAGATCATATAGTAAATACAGTAATGTTATATGATAATAATCATATCATATAATAATAATAATAGTAGTGTTATATGATAATAATCATATCATATAATAATAATAATAGTGTTATATGATAATAATCACATCATATAATAATAATAGTAGTGTTATATGATAATAATCAATCATGTAATAATAATAGTAGTGTTATATGATAATAATCATATCATGTAATAATAATAGTAGTGTTATATGATAATAATCATATCATGTAATAATAATAGTAGTGTTATATGATAATAATCATATCATATAATAATAATAGTAGTGTTATATGATAATAATCATATCATGTAATAATAATAGTAGTGTTATATGATAATAATCATATCATGTAATAATAATAGTAGTGTTATATGATAATAATCAATCATGTAATAATAATAGTAGTGGTTATATGATAATAATCAATCATGTAATAATAATAGTAGTGTTATATGATAATAATCATATCATGTAATAATAATAGTAGTGTTATATGATAATAATCACATCATATAATAATAATAGTAGTGTTATATGATAACATTAACAGCGTTTGTTGCAGATGCAATGATTCTCGGCGGCGTTGTGTAACTCTGAGGGCGGCCATCTGCTTCACCCTCGGTTGGAGCAGCGAGGCCTAATCCACCACATTGTGTTTATGTGCACGTGTATGCACACGCGTGCATGTGTGTGTTCTTAATCTGCCTGTGTTTTCATAGCACTCCAGTGGGCAAGTTGGTAATCTCACAGATTTAATCCTTGGAGCTACAGTCTCATCTCTCTCTCTCTCTCCCAGGTCACCATCCATCATCCACCATCCATCATCCATCCATCATCCATCCATCCACCATCATCCATCATCCATCCACCATCCATCATCCATCATCCACCCATCATCATCCATCATCATCCACCATCCATCCATCCATCCATCATCCATCATCCATCCATCCACCCATCATCCATCCATCTGTCATCTACAGAAATGACCCATAATTCCATCCGACCCTGTGACGTCACCGTGGACTCTGGTGGAGATGACTGATGGATTTATTACTTCAACTCATTTACCAAGATCATTTTTGGCAAATTCCTCAAACTGATGTAGGAAACTTATGGTAAAAAAAAACAAAAAAAAAACTTTTTGGACTTGGAGGGTGGCCATTTTTCACAGTTTCCTGTCACATGCACGATTCATCACTAATCTGAAACAACTGACAAACGTTCATCTCGTCGTCTTTGATCTGTGAATTTCTGTGAAATGAGCGGCACTCCCTCGCGGCTCATTGATGTCACAATATCTCCCGTAATTGGACGCGCTCCCTGGAGCCAGAGGAGCCTCACCTATCTCTCCTCCACAGCTCCACTTATCTCGCCCTCACTCGCCCTCGCTCGCCCATCACAGCTGTTGGGGGGGGCATCACAGGGATGAGATGAGAAGTGCATGATGGGAAAATCAAGGAAAAGCATTAACGGACAAAATAAGGACAGTTACATATAAATATATATATATGTTAGCAGCCTTTAGTGAGCACAGGTATAGATGTGTAGCATGTCAGTTACCATGGCGACCAGGTACGGAAGCAAACAGGTGCAGCAACACAAAGGATTTAAAAATAACTGGCTCTCCCACACGAGCTCCTGCAGAGACGCTGAGGTCATTTCTAAAAGTGTGAGAGGAAATAAATCACATCACATGGTTTCAGGTGAGAGCGACTGGGGGGGTAACGACACAAGGGGGAGGAGAGAAACGCTCTAAAGCCGCACTGATGGGGGGGGGTGCAGTAATCTGTGGGAACAGCGTTTATTTTAAACCACATGAAAAGGAAAATAATTCACAACTTGGGCAGGATGAAGATGTTCGGTGAGGAAGGTCATTCTGGTTCTTCATTAACCGCAGCACAATCAGTGAGGATGTGGTCGAGAGAGAGAGAGAGAGAGAGAGAGAGAGAGAGAGAGACTCACCAGGGATCCCATTAGACTGGAGAGAAATACAGAGTGATAGAGGGAGAGAAAGGAGTGAGGAGGAAGATACTGTGACTCCTCATCAAATGTTAAAATACTTTCAGACTTCACCAACACACTCTGCCTCAGAGCACATTCTGGAATGAGAAGCAAGGGGCCCAGAGGGGCCCAGTAACCCCCCCCACACACACACACACGTGAAGGAGGGGCCTCATCTTTCACCTGCCGGCCCTCAAACACACGACTCATCATACGGGACACGGAAACAGCTTCAGTGCGATTCACACGGAGCAGTTCATTAAAAAGACCAGGGGGGGGTTTACTGCGCTGTCTGATAAAGACTTCAGCGAGGGGGCGGAGTTTGCGGCGCCTGTGTCCAACACTCGTTACAGACTGTCTTTTAATTAAAGGCTCGGCTTGATTTACCGCTGCACTCAGGGAGAGAAAGAGAGACAGGATGGAATGATGACCCCGCCTCCTCATCAGCCGGGACGGGAAACTCTGGAATAACAAATCAAACTGTGTCCGTGTGCACGTGTTCCTGTGACAGCAGGAGGTGCTGATGCACGGCCCGAGAGTAAAACCGCTCCTCCGGGTCACAGCGAGAATATTTAATAACGGCTCATTCACAGAGGTGGATCGGAGGAAGGGAGGGAGGAGTCAGAGGAGGACAGAGGAGTCCATCCTGTGGGCCCCGCCCCCCAGAGGAAGCATCAGACGAGGAGGACCACGCTGACCTGAGACCAGCAGGGACAGACAAATGTGACCTGGCTCGCAGTGTCCCTCTGTTGCCATGGAGACGAGTCCTCACCTCAGAGGCCTGGAGCCATGGACACACGGGGGGGGGGGGCTTCCCATGTCCTGTGTGTGTCTCTTTTTGAGAGCTGGGCCACACACACACACGCCTCAGGAATAAGCAGCTTTTAGTTGTGACTCTAAGAGATGAAACCCTCTCTCCCTCATCACTCCATCCACTGCCATTAGACGGAGGGAGGGAGGGGAGATGGAGTCTGAGGTCACGCCATGACACGGCTAACTGCTGCTTCACACACACACACACACACACACACACACACACACACACACACACACACACACACACACACACACACACACACACACACACACACACACACACACACAGCCCGTCCCAGTGTGTCTGCCCTGAACCGCTCTCTGATGCAGTGGCGCAGGTCACTGATCTGTGACCTCACCTGACCTCATCGGGCTTAAGAACAATTCAATATTCAACATGGACCTAAAGATATTTTAGATGATATTTTCTATCCTGGTTTATAAACGTATACAAAGCTGAACCAGGAACACGTCAGCGTCAGTGATGAAGACCATGTGACCGGCGTGAGAGTGGCTCACAGCTCTGCAGCTGTTACCAAGGTCAAGGTCACGCCCCCCAACCCCCCCACCCCGGTGGGTCCATGGATAAGGTGCAGCAGGACACACTGATCTGAGGACAGCCTCCCCACATGTGCTAATCTCCCAGATTTAAATGGGAACACAAGAGAGCAGGAGCGTCTGAGCCACGGCCGCGTGCCTGAGTGCGCACGTGAAAACACGCGGCCACTCGCTCCCTCAAGCCGGAGGTGGTCAAAGTTGGAGGGAACAAGAGAGAGAAAGAGAGAGAGAGAGAGCACCCCCCCTTCCTGCTTCATCAGAACAGACTGGGAACCAGCGAGGAGCGAGGAAACCATGACAACCAGACGAGCGGCCTTGGCAGCCGCGCGGCCGTTCTCACAGCCAGAGCCAGACAGGCGGCTCGGCAAGAGTTAATCTGAGCTGGGCGAGCGAGGAGAGAGAGAAATACGCTCTCCATCGCAGACGTGTGTGAACGGTCCTGAACGCGCCATGTTGAGGCTCAGAGGAAAGCATGCGTGTTGTCAGGGAAGGAAACGCTTTGAAACACGGGGTGGGGGGGGGGGGCAGCGCCTCCTGATTCACTGACCTCCCCTCTGAAGAGCCTCCTCCTCCTGAGAGATAAAAACCAGGGAGGAGGAGCGTGATCAATACTCGGCCTTAATTAATAACCTCCGCTGCAGTCCCGCACTCACCACCACTTCACGCCGTCTCAGTTCAAGGGTTTCCCCTCCTCTGCTCCTCCTCCTCCTCCCCACCCTCCATTTCTCCTTCCTCATCATTAATCTCTGAAAATCATTGGCTACAAACATTCCTCCCAATCGATGCAATTCCACCGAGGTCGTGTCTGATTTACCACGCGGCTGAGTCCAGCCCTGGACGGGGGGGCAGCGAGCGCCATATGGTTATATAAGCAGAGCGACGGTCTCAGACAAGTGGAGAGACGAGAGGCTGCAGCTGACGCAACATCGGCGCCATTGTCAGTTCCTCAGGAGACGCTCGGAGACGCTGCGCACATCCAGCGCAGCAGCGGAAGTACACGACCCGGGCGGCAGGCATAAGCCACGCCTACCAAAGGTAGAGCGGCATGCATCCTGAGCGCAGCGCTCCATGAGTCAAAACACCTGGAACAGCCGGCACCAGGCAGGCCTTGGCCTCCCGCGCTCCAGCTCTGTGGATCTGCATGGACGCAGCGCCGCCCTCCACTCACCATCATCAGGAACTTCATGTGACAGCACGGATCTCCCGCTCCACACAGGAAATCTTTGGCAGCGCCATCGATCCCCATCAGCCGCCGTCGGTCAGCATCAAATTAACGTTAGGACGCGTCCGCGCGCGTCTCACTGGAAATCAAGACAACGTGAGAGATTTTCTTTCAGCACGACCCGGCGCCGCATCAGGGGAACACACACAGTCAGAGCCGGGCCGGGCCGGGCCCCCCAGCACCAACCGCTCCACATCAGTCAGAGAATCAAGCAGCCGCCACATCGCACGTCAATATGGCACCCGGCGACCTCAGGGACTCAGTGGATTAGCAGACAACAGGCCTCCTGACGTGACCTCAGCACAGCCCGAGAGGCAGAACCAACAGAACCAGCAGCACCAGCAGAACCAGCAGCAGAACTCAGGGTCTGATCAGTTAACAGCCAAGAGCCCGGGGCCGGGCCCTCAGCACAGTGGCCGCCTTCAGCCATGCTTCTGTGACCTCAGCTGCGATCAGTAGCGCACACACACACACACACACACACACACACACACACACACACACACACACACACACACACACACACACACACACACACACACACACACACACACACACCAGCCATGTTCAACACCTGAGATCAGGACCCATGAATCACTTGCTAATGCTAACTGCTAACAACTGTGTGGCTCCGCCCCCTCTCTGAAGCCACATGTGCACGTGCGGCGGCTGCAGGTAAACGGCGCCTGAGCCGTTCCACTGGAACCGTAGCCTGGAGGTGCTAAGAAGCTAAGCTGCTGTGGGCCGGCCCATTCCACCCCGGGGCCACGTGAGAGCGCGAGCGAGAGCCGAGGGGATTAGATCAGGAAGCCAAACCAGAACCGCCGCGCGTGTGTCAGGAAAAGGCCTAATCACTTAATGAACATGGAACAGTCCACTCTCCTGAGCGGCCAGATCCACCCGCGGCTTCCACTTTCTCCCGTCTAAGAATAGCGGCCAACCACGGCCTGGGAGAGGGCGGGAGGGACCGGCCGCCACCGTCGGGCCGTTGAGCCCAGGACTGAGGTCTGACAGATTAACCAATGGTTAATGGGCAAATGGGATGTTATGCACTGTCATTAATCTGAAGAGGTTTGGCATGGGCCGGCCGCAGCACGCAGCACGCCACACGCAGCACGCCACTCGTTCAAACACACCAGAGTGGGCGTGCTGTTTAGAACGACCTCGTCTTCCTGTTCCCCAGGTCATAGCTGATGAAAGACGCGGCAGGTGGGAGCGGGGCAGAGGGCAGGGCCACACCTCCGCCCTCAGATGAACGCCACTCTGACCTCTGTGACCCCTTCACCTGTGGAGGGAACCCCGCTCCAACCCGTCCGGAGCTGGACACTGGTCCAACATGGACACCAGCACACGGCGCTGGGCAGACCAGCTGGGCAGATGGAGGAGAGCCGGCCTCCCTCTCGGGCTCCACTGGCTGTATGTGTGTGTCCGGGGACAACAGTGCACGAGCTGCACGTGCACACACGCGTGCACGCACCTCCGACAGCATCTAACTCTGACGACCGAGCAGCACCTCCTCATCATGGAGGAGCAACTTGGACAAACTGCAGTGTCACTGCTGCAGGAGCAGGAGCAGCTCCCCTGGGGAGCATGAACACAGATCCTCTGCTCCTGGAGGAGGAGGAGGTGCCTGCGGACTAAGAATAGATCAATGTTTCAGGCAAATCGGGATTAGGCGCTGCTCCAATCACAGCGCGCGCACAGTCACGCACACGCACGCAGCCGCTGACGGAAAGTTGCTTTTCACAGGACATCACAGTGTGCACACACACGCACACGCACGGTGACACGCCGACGCACAGACCTGTCGGTGGACAGGTGCGGAGCCATGGCAGGGAGTTCGCCCCCCAACAAGCCGCAGCTGGCTCCCGCAACAGCAGTCACGCAGATGAAGAGGTGCATGCTGGGATGTGACTCACCTGTCTGTCCCTTCCCCAGCGTCTTCTCCAGGCGGTACGGTCCCACGTAGTTGGCGTGCGGGGCGCCGGGCCCGTCTTTCCCGGACGAGGACATGTCGACCGTGCGTGAAATCACTTTAGCGCAGACAATTACACCTCCTCCTCCTCCTCCGCCGCCTCCTCCGAGCCGCCGCCGTCTCCTCTCTCCTTCTGCTCTGTCTTGGTTGTTAGTCCACAGCCTCCTCCGCCGCCTCCTCCTCCTTTTCCTCTCGCTCGTGTCCCCGCCTCAGTCGCAGCCTGAGGAGGTGCAGCTCCTCTCTCCGGTCTCGCCTCCTTCGCTCCTGCCGCCGCAGACGAGGCGCAAGTGCCCGAATCTCATCGTCGGCGAAGCTGCGCCGCCGCGGTGCGTCTGTGGGCGGAGCTGCCGAGCCGTAAGGGGAGGGCGGGGGTGATGGGCAGAGGAGGCAGCCAATCAGCGCAGCGTGGAACGCTGAACGTGTGTGTGTGTGTGTGTGTGTGTGTGTGTTGTCTACATAGGGACACACAGGGAGACATGTTGTTAGTCAGGTGACATTAACGTCATGTGTTCATATATAAAATAAAACAGTTCTGTTCCTCTGTCGACGCTCACCTGAGGCCACACCCAGTCCTCACGGCTCCACCCTCTTTCCTTTGCATCAGGCTCAAGGAACCGCCACCCGCCCACTGGACCGTGGTTGGTTCTGAGCGTCCGTCATGGCGAGCGGCGGCCTTACAGCTCGATAAATATTTATACTGAATATATTTACTCGTCACACTCAGGAACCACAGGGCTGCCTCTAATTATTCACACACACACACACACACACACACACACACTGAAGGTGTGTGAGCGCTGGCCTTTTCATTCATTTCACACACCACTGGTCTGAGACCTGTCACTGCGGCCTGACAGAGCACAGGTGTCACACGCTGACCAGCACACGGCGTGACCTCTGGGGGGGGGGGTATGAAGCCGCACTGACACGTTAAACGCTCCGATCCCACGCAGCCACACGCTAGCGAATGGGCCGCGGCGCTTAGACTCTGTTGGAGGCGTAAATCCTGGACGTATATTTACACAAGCAGCTCGGAGTCAAGTCGTAAAGGAAGCGTCCGTTCACAAACCGCCACGCGCCCCAGCTTGGCGTCTTTGAGGCCCACGTTCCCCACGATGCCCTTCATCGTGCTGCAGGGAGGAGGGAGGCGTGACCGCGCGGTGCCAGGTGGGCCGAGCACGTGACGCCAGGCCGCTGCCAGGTGGGCGCCGTCTCAATAATGCATCACGCCGGCGCCGGCGGTGACAGCAGCGTCACTTTGAAGTGCTCCAGAAACATCTGTAGCTGCGGCTTTTAATCACCTCGCCCCCGTGCTACCATGCGCCCCATCAATCCTCTGTCTGCACCCCCGTGTCTGAGTGGAATTAATGAGGACTCGTCCCGGGTGGACGAGTGAATTCAAACCGCCTCACACTCCAAACATCCAGAGTCGTCAAAGTTCAACAGAAATTGAATCAACCGCCATCAGGTTAACAGGGAGAGAGGGAGAGATGGAGGGGGGGGGTCATGAGACAGGAGGACATATTTAATGTGCGGCTCCAACGACCTCTGGACATCAGAGTCCAACTGTAATTTATCGTTCTATAGCAGAGTCCAGGCCATTCAACACACACACACACACGTGCATGTGAACTCTCAGGCCTTGAGCACACGGAGCCAAGCTGCGCTTCATTAATCAGGGTGTCGTCCACACACACAGCGACGATTAGCGTCCGTCTGCAAACATTTAGGGAGCGAGGGAGGGAGGGGCCAGGCACGGCCACGCCTCCTGTCCCGATGGAAACCTGGCGTTTTAGACGTGAGCGCGGGGGGGTTGCTGCTCCCATAATGCACACAGAGAAGAAAGACACGCCCAAGGGAAACAGCATCCATGTGACAGGCCGCTGTCAACAGCCGCACACAGTGTGCATGTGTGTGTGTGTGCTGAAGGATTCCCTGGGAATGAAAGGTGCATCCCAATGTGTAACAGAGAGAGAGAGAGAGGGAGGGAGGGAGAGCTGCTGAGGCCTGGTGAGGACCCAGACACTGGAGGACACTCATGCACGTCTCCGGCTGCAGGAGGACCTTGGAGTGTGGAGCACTCCAGCCCTCAGCACACACACACACACACACACACCGCCCCCTGCTGGGATAACCAGGGTCAGCAGGAGACGCGACCCTTGACCTGGTTCCTGCATCTTCTCCCACGTGCGCAGCAGGCATGTTCTGGATCATTCTGCCCATCATTGTTCACACGCTCATCATTCAGCAGCCTGGCTCATGCACACTCACGTGCATGCGCCTCTTTGAGTTTTTAACACACATTCGGTCACTGTCAGGGGGAGGGGCCGACTGCACAGGTGACCTTTCCCTGGTGTGGCTGGGTGCCCTTGAAAATGACTCTCTCTCACACACACACACACACACACACACAAAGCACGCATTCCTCTCTAGCCAATTTCTAACTCTGCTTCTGGCGATGTCCTTCTCTCTCTCTCTGTGGAAATAAAAACACATGGTGCACATCGTGTCTCACGCTCACTGTGACCGATCCATTTCCCCAGCGATGGACGTTCACCATCATCTTAACCATGTTCCTCATGTCCACCGTGTCTGTGTCCACAGAGGACGGATGCTACATTGGGGTCGTCCGGCTCTCAGAGACATGTGCTATAAGACGCACACGTCATGAAGACATGTCCAACAACCTCCTCTCTGCAGGGACTGGACAAACCTCTAGTGTCTCCTTTGGGACGGACACAACTGAGGAGCAGGACCAGCAGCATGTCCCCTTTGTCTTTGTCTCCAAGGGACGGATGGTGGGAGACTGAGGACTGAAGGGGGGGGGGGAGACAGGTGGGGTGCTGTGAGAGACAGAGACGGATGGAGGACAGGAGGGAGGCGACAGACGTGGCGATGCAGGGGTGGCAGATGCATTACCAGCGACATCACCATCCCTGCTGACACACACACATACACACATACACACACTCACACACTCACACACACATACACACACTCACACACTCACACACTCACTCACACACACACATACACACATACACACACTCACATACTCACACACACATACACACACTCACACACATACACACATACACACACTCACACACTCACACACACATACACACACTCACACAC